>CM070729.1:5165188-5452746 GCA_036346275.1 Otatea glauca
CCAGGAGCAGATCCTCGTCCAGATCCCGGCGCGCCATCCCGGGTGGTGTCGTTGGACCGAGAATGTCGTCGATAGCGCGAAAACGAAGCGGGACATCGTCATCGTGTTTAGCATCCAGTGCCTCCACATTAGCTGGCGGTGAAGCGAACTCGATCGGAGCGTGTGCCGGTGCCGGTGCGGTGCCGGTGTGGACGACCCCGCCTCCGGGCTTGGTGCGTGTGTTAGTGATCGTGGCGGTGATGGCGTCGCGTATGAGTTGGGGCGTCGCGATCCCCGCTGAGGTCATTCTTTGAAGCGTGGTCACCACCTCGGTGGACCACAGTGGTGTACTCGATGACGAACTCATTGTCGCCGTCCGCCGCTTGATCACCGCTCCACTCCCACCGCGCCTCTTCGTCAAAGACGACGTCGCGGCTGATGTGGACTCGCCTCGCCACCGGGTCGTAGACCCGATATGCCTTGGAGCCGGGTTCGTAGCCGACGAAGATCATTGGCCGACTGCGGTCGTCCATCTTCTTGAGGTTGGGCTTGACAACCTTGACATGGGCGACGCATCCGAACGTGCGTAGGTGATGTACTGCCGGCGTACTCCCGTTCCAGAGCTCGTACGGGGTCTTGCCGCCGGTACCCTTCGTCGTCGTTCGGTTGAGGATGTACACGCGTGGTGATTGCCTCCCCAAAATTTGCCGGGAGCCCTTCGCCTTGACATGCTTCGGCGGTCCGACCACCGTCGGTTCCGCCGCTCGGCAACGCCGTTTCTTTGTGGTGCGTCTGGCGCGGTCACCTCACGCCATACTCCGAGCTCGCGCGATGTCTGTTGAAGTCTGCCGTCGTGAACTCTCCCCGCGATCCGTGCGTGAAGCGCGCGTTGCTTGCCGCTCTTGCGCTCTGCCGCCGCTGGATGCGCTTGATGGCGTCTGGTGCGGCGTCTTTGGTGGCGACAACACCACCCACATGAACCGGTGTAGTCGTCGGCGAGGATGAGAAGTAGTGGTTCCCTTCGGTGTCGCCGGTGATCGGGCCGCAAAGATCGCCGTGGATCGGCTCGAGTGCTTGGTGGAGCGGCGGCGTGCTTAGTGCGGAGCGGTGCGCGACGATGCTTGCCGTGAGACAAGCCTCGCACACTGCTCCACTTGGGGGCGGGGAAGGCCACGGACGAGGCCTTCGCGCCCCATCTTGCGCAATCTGGCGAAGTTGACATGGCGAACCTAGCGTGCCAACGCCGAGCGTCCTCACCGGCACGCGAGGCAAAGCGGTCGGTCGTGCAATGTTGATATCGAGCACGTCATACCGACGAGCGCTCCGGTGGATCTTGGCGAGGCGCGCTGGTCATCACGTACCGCGATATCCGTCCTCAATCGGGATTTGGAACCCACCTTCGCCCGTCCGATTGACCGCGGTAGCGATGTTGGCGGTGGCGCGGGATGAAGTAGGTATTGGGAAGGGTCCGGTGCTCGCCGTTCTTGCATCACAGCACGGTTCCGCATCCCTTGATCCGGACCATAGATCCGTCTCCGAATCGCCTGAGCCGGTGATGCGTGTCGAGTCGGAGAACACCGCCGGGACCTGTCATGTGGTTGGTGGCCCGGTGTCGAAGATCCATCGCTTGAGTCGCGGTCCTCCTCGCGTCGGCGCCGCGAACACCTTGCTCTCCACGGCTCGACAAGCCGGCGGTGGCTATGGATGAGGTGCCGCATGAGTGCGCAGTGCCTCGGATTGAGGCGGCTTGGCGGCATGGCTGTCGGGGCTGCGATGAGCTCTGGTAGCGGTGGCGGCGATTTGGTGAGGATGGCGCCGTCTTGGATCAAGAGGAGGTGGGCTCGTCGTCTCGGGCCACGTGGGCTGCTCGTCCCTCTTCACGCTCCTGCACTCCTTGGCCCGATGGCCAATTTTGCCGATAGCGACATTTGTCGCCGTTGCGGGCGGCGCGGGTGGACCCTTCCTTAGCGTCCGCGTTCCGCCGCCATGGTTTCCCTTTGGACCACGACGCTTGCCGCGGTTGTAGGGCTGCCGCGGTTCGAGGGCTCTCCTGCTCCCTTCCGCTTGTACCGCTCGGTCATTGCTCCTCCGTGGTCTGACTTGCCCCGCTCTGGGTGGAGGCGGCTCGGGATCGTCCTCCAACGCCGAAGTCGGCGGTGATCTCCTCGGCGGAGAGGTGGAGATGTCGGCGGGGTTTCCATGGAAATAACCAATTGTTTATACCGCCACGTGCGGCGCGAGGTACTTCTCGGCGACCTTGATGGGGGCTCGGATTGCCGAGGGTGGCGAGTTGATTAGCGAGGCCGTGAGGCGTAAGCGAAGTCCTCGGCGCCTCGCTGTCCCGAGCGCCAGTGCTCGTCTTGGCGCGCCGCGATCGTTGTCGCGCTCGTCTTCGGATGCGATCGTCACCGATCCGCATGACTCGGAGACACTCCACGCCTCCGCCAGCGGGCGGCTTGACCGCGGCAGTGGAGATCATCTCCGGTGGCTGCTGCTGCTGCAGATGGTGTCGGCGCCATCCGGTCCTCGTGCACGTCGATGTCGTTGCGGGATCGATGGCGCACGAGGTTCCGAGCCTGCGGCTTGATCTTCATCAACAAGGCCCGGTCGTTGTAGTTTGTCTTGGTCGACAGGGTAGTTCACCGCCCGCCTCCCTTCCTTGACCATGCGGTGAGCGACCGACCCGCGGTCGCCCGTCGTCTCCACCTCCGTGGAGCGATGCGAGCTAGAGGGTGGTGGCGAAGCTGTTCGTGCTCGAGGCATTTCGGCCGCGATCACGCGCCAACGCCGATAACGAACTCGATACCACTTGTTGGATCGCCCGGTGGCGTCGTGCTTGGGATGAACTCCTCTGCACTAGATCACGGACATGCACATGTCTTGAACACTTAAACACATTCTGAATTTGTGCTGCAATACTTGCTGCTTTTCTATTCTTCTTCTTCTCTATTTATAGGAGGGAAAACGAGCTTGCATGCAAAGGAAAAAAAGCTTACAAAGGAAAGGAATCGCAGTGATTTCTGCGTCAATCGTGAATTAAGGCATGCACGAGCTAATCTTGCCATGCATGCAAAAAGCATGAATGGAAAATGCATGTGTCAAGGCTTAACTAACAGAAGGTAGTTCACGTCGCGGGGACCAAAGGCAAGGCGAGTGCACTCGAGCACGGCGTGAGGGATTGCGGCGTTGGGTTAGACAGATTTGCGCCGATTTGGATGGATTTAGGTGTGCGGTTTCAGCAACATATTTACCGGTAGCCATGCACAAAATTGTTATGACAAAACCAGCGACCAGCGTTAGCTGCATTGTTGCATTTGGCCTGCGTTTCCATATGGAACATTGGAATGGGGATTGTTATGAGCTTGGCATCACACAGTTTACTTTAGAAGCCTGCATGCTTGGTGGAGTTGTCCTCGCCTGAAAACGAGGATGTGACCTGCCTTGATTATTAATGAAGTTCTGCGCTGGCCATTTTGGATGGTGGGCTTTTGTTTGCTAGTTGTTTGTAATTGCTCATCACTGAATGATGCCTGGCCAATGTAAATGAACGATTAATACACCCTTTAGATTGATTTTCTGCACACTGTACTAAGAGAATTTTATGCCATACTTTCGCAGTAGAGCACATGCTGATAGCTCTATCACGTTACTATCCTGTAGGGTTCAATCTGCACATTTGCCGAGTCAATCCTTCGATCATGTGGTTTCTGCACTGGGCTGTTCACTTCGCCGCACTTGATGGATGTCCGTGAACGATTTCGGCTTGATGGGTATTCTTTCTTGTTCTCTACGTTGCTACCTTTATTTGTTTCTTATTTTGATATCGAACAAAAGTTTATAAGGTATTTCTGGTGGTGTTGGAACAAACTGAAGGTAAGTATCCACCTGTTTGTTTCATCTGATGTTAGTTTGGTTTGTATCGTACTGAAGTGAAACTACAAAAGAAGCACTAGTGGAATCTGCATCATTTCTTTCTGTTAGCTTTATGACTTTATTTTAGACACTCATTAGAGTTGTGAATTTGTTGTGCCTTTCAGAACAAGACTAGCGATGATATTCCAATGCAAGCCTACTTTAGGTTCCTTGCCCTGCTAGCATTCAAGATCTTTTCAGATGAGCAGGTTAAAACTTTGCAAATACTTTCTGTTCTTTAACCTTTCAATCTTGTAATGAATATTTGTAAGCATATCACAGCTTTCTCTTTTTATGGATTTTGAAGACTTTGCCCATTTAAGGGATAGATATTCGTGGACATGGTCTCATTTAATGAGATTAAATTTGTATGTCTCTCAAATAAAAGGCATATCTTATGTTATAGCTTTATTGAATCTAAAAGGCTGGCACCTTTTTAATATTTGTCACCATTTTCACTCGAACTATCTGCAGCCTACGCTCTCAAAGGTTATGACATATGAATAATAATTTGACCCGTGAAAGGGTTAGTTATCTGATAAGTTTATTTAGAAGCATTACATTTTACGTAGATGAGTATTATTGTATATTTCTCAAGTTTAAGAATTGAAGTTATGGCTCTTTCCAAGCAATATACTCAAAACTCTTTTTTAATGCAGGTGGATGTAGCTGTGCTCGAGGTTGGTCTGGGAGGGAAATATTGTGCAACGAATGTGGTGTGTGATATTTCTATCAACCATTTTATAGTCAAATACTGGACAGTAGTATAAAGTATTCGTATGACATAATCACCAACCAAAAAAAGCACATACACCAGCACAAAGCACAAATAATGTCAATATGTCAATCTTGACAGTCTGATTTGAATGCTGAATACTTGCAAGTATACTTTGTCTGTGGAAAGGTTGGGCTGGGATGCAATCTACAGTAGATTAGTTCTACTGTAGTTTGTTCATCTAGCCGTCCAGGTTCAACTGTACGCTATGTAGAATCTGTTTGTAGTGCATGTTAAGCATATGTTTATTTCCATTTGAGCTAATTGAGATCACTGCCAATATCTTGACTTGAACAAAAACTGAAACTATAACTGATGTGTAAATTGAAACATTTGCAGGTCAAAGCACCTGTAGTTTGTGGGATATCTTCCCTTGGATATGATCACATGGAAATTCTTGGTTAGTCATGAAACTGAAAGAAGAAATACCTTGCATCCATAGTAAACTTGTTTCACGCTGCCAACATTTGTTAATGGCCCATGAGCAGGTAATACACTTGGAGAAATTGCTGGGGAGAAGGCCAGAATACTCAAGGTTTTTGCTAGTTATTCTTAATATGTTTATTAAGAAATAGAATAAGTGTACTTTGTTTGTTTTGGTCAGTTATCCTTCAGTTAACAATTCTGTAGCTACATTTGACTGTTGTTTAATTTCTGACTGGCCTCGTTCCTTAATGCAGAAAGGAGTTCCGGCCTATACAGTTCCACAGCCAGAAGAGGCAATGTCTGTGTTATATTCCGTGCTACACATTTTTTGGTTGCTACCATCCCTTACACAATCTCATGTGTCCATGATCATGACTACAACTCATTACAGTTTTTAATATAAGCAACTTAAATTCATTAAAGGTTTTTCTCCGAATAGTCCAGCCTTTGGATCCACAGCAATTAGAAGATCAACCTCTTGGACTGCATGGTGAGCACCAATACATGAATGCGGGCCTTGCAGTTGCATTGGCTCATACTTGGCTTGAAAGGCAAGGACATTTGGACAGAATACATGTCAAACATTCTGTACGTATTCCAAATTGGCACCTATCCCCCCAACAAAAAAAAAGTGTTAGGATCAATTATCATGCTACCATGGAATGCAGGGTACCTTGCCAGATCAATTCATCAAAGGTCTGTCTAGTGCTTGTTTGCAAGGCCGAGCACAGATTGTTCCAGATCCACAGGTGAACTCAGAATATAAGGATAGCAATTGTTCCTTAGTTTTCTATTTGGATGGGGCCCATAGCCCAGAAAGTATGGAAATGTGCTCAACGTGGTTCTCCCATGTTACAAAGAAGGATGGAATACAACCAGGACACTTGGAGCAGCCTCATAGTGGCAGCAATTCTAGGAAGGTATAATGCCTTGCAGTGGCAGCCTTTCTGATTAAATCAATGTTTGAATATGTTCAGTTTCACTCTCTTTTTTAATCGTTGTTCTTTCTTTCTTATGATATGCAGATTCTCCTGTTCAATTGTATGTCTGTAAGAGATCCTCAGAGATTGCTTCCACGTCTTGTAGATACATGTTCTCAAAATGGTACGTCAATCAAACTCCTTGTTGCACTATTGAAGATTTTGAACCATATAATGATTTCTCTTTGTACTTACTAAACATGTATGGAAAACCAAGATCATACTAGAATAATTGTTCATTTGCATGTCATGTCGAAAATCTGTATTATGTTTCCCTTGAATGGTTGAACTACCAGCAAGTTGAGGAGTGTGTGAAGTTACTGGCATAATTCTTTTTCTTCTTCTTACTTTTCAAGATCAATATACTTGTTTTCTGAGTTGATTGGATGCTTTTGTTGCTCTTCCGTAATGATGAGCACCCGTTTTCCTCAGGGCTCCACTTTGATCAGGCCTTATTTGTGCCAAACTAATCGCAATACAACAAGCTTGGTTCCCATTCATCACCACCTTCAGACCGTGAGCAAATTGATTTGTCATGGCAATTGTCACTTCAAAGGGTGTGGGAAAGCCTGCTTCATAGCAATAAAGGTTGTTGTAATCTCAATTGCAATTAACCATCGAAACTGTCTTTTATTGTCAGCGTGTTTTCTTGCTGAAACAAGACTAGTCCATTGTGTTGAAGATGATATATGGACTTGAATGCGAATGGTGCAGGTCTAAATGGTGCAAACTCAAGGGGACTAGTTCAGTTTTTGAATCTCTTCGGACTAGTTCAGTTTTTGAATCTCTTCCATTGGCAATTAAGTGGCTAAGGGAAGCTGCTCAACAAAGCCAATATACTTCATTTCAGGTAAATGCTTAGGCTATACTTTTGGTAATGTTATCTGAAATGTTCCATAGCAGTACTATATCCTAATATGTGCGACTGGAATATTTCACCCATTCATAACTAGCTACTGTCTCATGGACATCGCAAAATTCATGTCAGTTTATCACATATATGTTCTAGTAACCATCAATGATTCATTTACTTCATCATCATTCTTATTGCCATGCATTCTTCAATCCTTTCAATGTGCATGCATGTGTGTGACTGCATGTATATGTATGTTTGTTTTTTCTTTGGTTCTGCTATTCCATGATATGAAACATCTTGCCTTTTTGTTATGCATGTGCGTTTGTTTCATGTTCCTTGATTCTGCTATTCCATGATGTAGGACACCTGCCATTATGCTGTATTTCTTCTCTGGCAGCTGCTTGCCCAGTTGACGCTGATACATTCGCATTTGCACACTGAACCAGGTCTTGGTCACTGGCTCACTGCATCTCGTTGGTGTTGTCTTGAGATTGCTCAAGTAACTTCGTTTGGAATGATGCACGGTTTAGATTGAAGTGTCTGCTTGCAAAACATAAGTTGGAGCCTATAATAATTTATCAGGACTCACAGTACAACCACCTGGTCGGAAGAATGGAAGAATTGAATGGCGTTTTGATTCTGATGCTAACCAACAGCAAACTTGTTGTGTTTCTCCATTTTTTTGTTTCTGCCTTTCTGGGCAATGTGTGCCAGTGTAGCCTAGTTTTGTTCAGAATAATGCCGCCCAATTTTGGAATGTACAAACAGTGAATAATATGATATTGATATCTGGAATAGCAGTGTTTTTGGCAAGTTCTCCATTCTATAACATTCACTGTGGTAAATTGCAAATACCTTTTGTATTTGCATCCTCTGTTGGAAGATAGAAACTAAAGTGGCAAATTGTCAATGTTGGCATTTTTCCTGCATAGCCATGATAATTTTACTTTGCACAGAAGCAGGACTGACATGAGTACACTCTCTTTTGCAGAATGAATTCCTGGCACGTAACCCAGATCAAAAGTAATCCTGTTTACTGGTGGCCCTGAGCAAAGGAAGATTCCACACTTCAGGTGAAAGATCGAAGGTAGGTACATAATGTGAATCCTACGCCTCACCATCTTTTCTCCTGTTCTTCTAGTTCATATTCTATAGTTACTAGAAAGTTAACCTCTGTTCAGATATTCCATAAGCTTCTTTGTCATCCTTTCTTCGTTATTGCTGAAAAGTAATACATGTTCAGGCACGATCACACTTCTTAAAAAGGCCAATGACATGTTCTTTACATTTACTCATTGTACAATGAAGTGTATGTCATTTACTCTTTAATATTCATCATATGTGTGCACATGAGCATGTTTATGTGGGTTTTTCTGGGTGAACTAAGGATAGATTGACCAACTTCTTCCAGAGAGAGGGAGGGAGGGAGTAGTTTCCTATTACTTCTCGAGATGAGTCTCCAAAGTTAGTATTTATGACGTGGCACATCTAATCTCACCTTTCTGACCTTTTCCTCTGGCTTGGAGTTGGAGCCTAGCCTTTCTATCCCCCAACCTTCTGCCTCCCCAAAATCAGGTTTCAGGCATTGCATTTTAAAGCCTTCCATCACTTCTTGTGCCCACCCTCTCTTTGGCTTTCGTCTGCATCTATTCAGTTGCAGATTTAGGGCCTGTTTGGTTCATAGCCAAACTTTGCCACATTTTTTCACGCCTCAAGTTAGGTAAGTTTGACCGAGTTAGACCTCTGTTTAGTTCATAGTCATACCTGTAGCAAGATTCCTTTTTGCTATCTAAATCATATACGTTATTGACTAAAAAAAGTGTGGTAAAATTCATTTTCCTAGCCAAAGTATGGCTTCAATTTTGATAACCTAACCTTAGACAAGTTTGGCAAAAAACTATGGCTAAACATGGCAACCTTAGCATATGAACCAAACAGCCCCTTAGAGCCGAAGACAAGTTATATCGATATAATTAGAAGGGTTGTGCCAACCAACTCTTATTAGCAACTAAGCAGCACATTTTGCTAGGTACTACCTCTTAGAATATCAGTATGACGTTCTCTGGTTCGCGGGACAAGTGCAAGACTTGTGACAAGACCGTCCATTTCATTGATCCCCTTACTGCGGATAGCATTCCCTACCACAAGTCTTGCTTCAGATGTAGCCACTGCAAAGGCACTTTTTCGGTATGCTCTCTTATTGACATTTGCACGCCGTGATGCAAAGCATCAGTTTCTCATACCCCTCTATGATGTTCTGAATTGTATGTTGTGAATGAGCTGATGTTAAATTGTGCTATTTCTAGATGTGCAACTACTCCATGGATGGGGTTCTGTAATACCCCGTGGCCTACAGCTATCGCTGGGCGTGAGATCGAACGAAGTCAGAGGAACACTTGGGGAAAGAGATAGAGAAGAAGAGGAAAAACAACCGGAAGAAGTTTCTTCATTCACAAGTCATGGTCTCTTCCAATACAGCACTCTGTTTTAATACCTCTCCAACCCCGACCCCACAGAATAGACCCCTTAACAAACTAATAATCACCCATCCAGACGACAGCGTTCACCGACCACTCCTTACTGCTATAGTAAACATCCAAAAATTACTCATTACCATACAGCCCTCTGATCAACCTCAACTCCCTACAACCTAATCACTGCCGCCCATTATTACACTACTCCCCGCCTGGAAAAACTTGCTTGTCCGCAAGCAAGGTGGGAAAACGCTTCTGCAGAACATTCAGATCCTCCCATGTCGACGCCTCGTTCGGAAGTCCAGACCACTTGATCAACCCCTGTGGAACAGCTACATTACCCTTCTTAACCAATCTGCGCTCCAAAATCTGTTCCGGTTCAGGTGCAGCCACATCCAATTCAACCATTTTCGGCAATTCACTGAACACTGGCGTAAAGTCCTGAGTAAAAGGTTTCAATTGCGATACATGAAAAACTGGGTGCACTCGAGCATCCGCCGGCAACTGCAATTTGTATGCTCTTGTTCCAATCTTTGCTAACACAGAATATGGACCGTAGAACTTCAAAGCTAATTTGGGGTAGGGTCGGTTCACTACTGAACACTGAGCATAAGGCTGAAGTTTCAACAAAACTTGATCTCCAACTTGAAACTCTCGATCCACCCGATGTTTGTCAGCCTGTAACTTCATCCGATTCTGAGCTGCCAACAAATGTTGCCTTACCAATTCCCTGTGCGCTTGTCTTTCTTTGATGAAATCATCAACTGATTGTTGCTCAGTCTGCACTAATCCAGGTATTGCTCCATAATTAGGCTCATAGCCGTAGAGGACTTTGAACGGTGAACAGCCAAGTGAGGTGTGAAAATTTGTGTTATACCAAAACTCAGCCATGGGTAACCAACTTCTCCACTTCTTTGGTGACTCATGAATAGCACATCTAAGATGCATCTCCAAACATTGATTAACTCTTTCACTTTGCCCATCCGTTTGAGGATGATACGCAGTGCTAAATTGTAATTTTGTGCCTAACAACTTGAATAACTCCCTCCAGAAATTACTTGTGAAGATTTTGTCTCTATCGGATATTATAGCCTTTGGCACCCCATGCAACTTAACTACCTGATCCAAAATTTCTTGAGCCACCTTATAAGCCGTGAAAGGGTGTTTAAGTGGAATGAAATGGCTATATTTTGAAAATCTATCTACCACTACCATGATCACCTCATAACCCTCTGATTTAGGCAAACCCTCTATGAAGTCCATCGTTACCTCTTGCCATGCTCCTTCCGGAATGGGTAACGGCTGCAATAACCCAGCTATATTCGTGTGCTCTCCCTTAGCCTGTTGACACACCCTACATTGTTTAACAAAGCTCTCAACATCTTGTTTCATTCCCTGCCACCAAAACAACCTTTTTAATCGTTGATACGTCGCCTGCACTCCTGAATGACCACCAATAGCACTTGCATGAAATGCATCAATTAATCTTGTTTGTGCTGCCGAGTTTGCCCCAACCCAAATGCACCTTTTTTTTCAAATGCCGCCCATTACAGGTTCTTTACTGCAAGACCCATTTTGAGCAGCTTTTCAAGGAGACAGGCACCTTCGCCAAGAACTTCCCCACAGGTACGTTCGATTTGCATCTCTGTTCCCCTGTTACTGTTATGAAATCACAGCAGGAATCTTATTGCTATACTTTTCTTTCTGTTCAGGTGCGAAGGCAAACAATGACTAGGTACTGCATTCTCACCATCTTTCTGATTGCTTTGAAAGTTTGTTTAGCCGTCCTGGCCAGAATTTTTTTTTTGTAGTGAAAATACTATGAAACAAATAGGCATTATGATCTCCAAAAATCCCCCAGCATGGTTGGTTATCTGTGCTGTCGATTCACATATTTCATGGAGTACAATCAGCAAGATCATGCATTTTAAATTTGTCATGGATTGCAGCTCATACAATCTGTTTTTGTATGACAAACAGTATAAGGTCCCCAACAAGCTATCCTCTGTGTTCTGCGGAACTCAGGACAAGTGTGCTACCTGCAAGAAGACTGTGTACCCATTGGTGAAGGTACAAATCGTTAAGGATATATTGCATTATATAGATGATTGTCTTATATAGGCTTTCTTTTTTACCCTCGTGTACTTTATATATTCTGGTTATTAGCTCCATATTGAATACATCAAGTGCTATTCATAGCATGATATCAGAGCAAAAGTTCAAACCCTAGCCTCTCATCTTCTTCCGTTGCTGCTACCCTAGAGGATCAATCTCCACTCCCGGAGGTGGCCACGTACTTGATCTGAGCCTAAAGTTGGCTCTCCTCGTCGCCTCCGGTCTCCCGCACCCTCTTCGCACCGGGGATTTTGATCTATGCGGTCAGTTTCATCGCGCATCGCATCGTCCTCGGCCGAATCTACGCCGTCCTCCGCCGCGCGCTGTCGCTTCATCTTCAGCGCCGGCCCGTTGGTTCGTCTTCCCCGCTCGCAGCATCTACTCCGGTCGCGCCGTCTCCGCACGCACCGTCTTCTGCGTCGTCCTCTTCGCGGCGCTTCCGGACGCCGGCTCATCTTCACCGACACCGGCGCCGCCACGGCTCCTGTCGGCCTCCGACCGACCCTTCGTCTTCTGGCTGCCCCGACGAGGCACTGCTTCGCGCTCCAGCTCAGGCCACCGACGCCACACTCCTACTGTCTCCAAACAGGCCGCGGCACCACCGGTTGCCCTGGCGTCCGCTCGGCCTGAGGATTTTTGGTGCACCCCGTGCCATCTTCGTGCCCGTGCCGCCGCTTGTTGTGGGGAGCTGCCTCCAGCCGACCCCGCACCGGCCTCCTGGGCTTTGCTACGCACTGGCCGCCTCCCGATCTGATGGCCAGCACGCACCGCTGGCCTCTCCACCGGACTCATCTTGCGCTCGCCCATGAAGAACACTGGTCGCTCGTGAAGAAGACACCGAGACCGAGAGACAGTTCTTGTGTTCATGACCGTGAAGGTTAAGCTGCGCCCGTGAAGAGCTGTCTCCCAGAGTCCCAGGACCGAACACTATGTTCCGGACTCCAATCAGATCCCATAAGAGATTTTGATCTTTTCTTGGGTCTGGTTTCTATTGGCTTCAAGAGGCTCCTAAGTCTTGTTCTGCTCTGGCTTTTCGGACTTCCAGAGGTCTCGTTTTCTCTAAATCGGCTCTAGCTTTTCAGTCAGCTTCCGGTTTTTGGGTCTAGCATGATTTTTTGGCGGTTTGTTTTCGGCGGCTCGAATCACTTTAGCAATTCGGCTATTTGGCTCGATTCTGGCTCTTCGGCTCTCCTTCGAGTTTTTTATTTTTAGTTTCCGTTGCATCTATCTAAGTCCTTAGTATCTTGGTTCTTTTGTCGGCTCAGCTCTTTTTATCGGCTCGACTCTTTTCGTCGACTCGGCTCGTTCCGTCGACTTTGTTGACTCGACTTCTTCGTCGACTTGGCTTCTTCGTCGATTTGGTTCCTTCGTCGGTTTTCCATCGTTGACTCGGCTCCACCATCGGCTCTTCTTCGTCAACTCGGCTTTTTCTTCGTCGACTCAGCTCTTCGTCGGCTCGATTTTTCAAAAGTTGGATACTACAACGACTACTTCAAGATCGGGACTTTGAATTTTTCCTATTTTAGTGTCAATCTTTCCAAATGCAATGCTATTGTGTACGTCTTGCATTTGTGGGGGTGTTAAGGATATATTGCCTTATATAGATGATTGCCTTATATAAGCTTTTCATATACAGTATTGCCTTATATAGGTTTTCCTTTTGTACCCTTGTATACTCTATATATTCTTGCATTGGCCTCATATTAAATACATCAAATACTATTTATAACACAAATATCTTTTTCCAACGATCATACTATCTCAGTATGGCTATACTTTTTGTCTGTTGACAAAGCAGTGGAAACTTACGGCATCAGGGCAATGGAGGAAATGTTCATCTCTCAACTTTTGACAAATAAAAATAAAGTAGAATGCACATGCATGTCCGAATGCTTATGTCAAACTTAACCAATTTCATGACTAAACTTTTGACAGTATACACAATTACACATGCGTCTATTTCTGTGTGTTTTTTCTTTCAGGATATCATCTCGCCTTGATTTCCGAATGCGTGTCTTAAGTACGATCATTTCAATTTCTTTGCAGATGACCTTAGAGGGTGAGCCCTTCCACAAGACCTGCTTCAAGTGCGCTCACGGTGGCTGCCTCCTGACGAACGCCTCCTACGCTGCCCTCAACGGAATCCTGTACTGCCAGCGCCATTTCTGGCAGCTGTTCAAGGAGACGGGCAGCTACAACAACTTGCTCAAGCCTGCCTCGGCGAAGAACAACAATGAACCGGAGGCCGCGGTGCCTGCAGAGGCAGATCAAGTGACGGAGGCGACCAAGGAAGAAGCGTCACCGGAGTAGGCGCCGGAAGCCTTAGAGGACCAGTACTTGTAAGAACCTACACGTGATGCACTCAGGCATATACATGCATGTACCCATGTCGATGTTAGTCGTGTTGCTGCCCATCTTTTTTTTATCTAGAGACGCGCGTTGTAATTGGTTTCTACATCTTTTCGTCTTGGCTCCTGCAATCCTGAATTCTGTATCTCGGTACCTGTGCCAATATTTCGTGAATGAGAGGAAAATTTGCACAAGAAATTGATTATTGTGATATGTAGGCAACTTTAGGTCTCTTTGATCCGCACTATTCTAAAAACGCAGGAATAAGAGAGGGGGGGGGGAAGTAATAGGATAGGAAGGCATGTGCCAAACAGAGGATTGAAAAACACAGGAATCTTGTAGGATTGTAATCATTGGATGCTTGATTCGTAGGAAAATGAAGAAAAAAGAGGTGGTAGTGTTGTTTTTCCTACGGTTTGCCTGTAGAATCAGCGGCTGACATCAGGGTTTACATTATTGATTTGACCTTGAAAATCGCCCCGGTCGGTACCGATTTTCGTAAAAAATGGGTTTCGAAATCCAACTTTTTAAAAAATAAAATCGATTTTCACCGATAATCAATCGATATTCCTCGATAATCGGTCGATTTTCCTTGATAATTGACAGACCAATTGAACTCTTCTGGCGATCGATTTTTTGAGCAATTTTCGTCGATTTCCATCAAAATTGCTCGATTTCACCGATTTTCGACTGGTTTACGAAGCATAAATTTTTTCGAATTTTTTGAAATTTTTTTAATTGAACCTGTATAATTCAGTCAAAAATCGCGATTTCCAAGCAAAAATCCATCGATTTTTGAAACTCTGGTTGACATAGAACGAAAACAAAGGAGGGGGTATGGGTTAAGCCAATGCAGCAAGGAGCTAGAACTAATCCCCGGTAACTTGATCCAGCTGAAATTCTATGAATTGCGTCGCACTAAATGAAAAAATCAACAAGCAACCGGTGGCAAGGACCTTATAATCTTGCGTGCCTTTAGATCCCGCATGTACACTTCCTCTCTTAAGCTGGCGCCATAATTTTTTTCTTTATTCAAATAACCAGACTTATAAATGTGCTATAGATGTTAATTATGTTCATAGGCATTTTATCAAACAGCTTATGAACGTGCTACTTAAAAATTTTTGAATAGCTAACAAAGAAAGCAAGCTAATATACTTTAATATTACTAACTAAATGCCTGCAACACAAATAAGTCATGTAACAATATTGCGAATCTGTTGTGGGTATATATTTGGGCCCATCTGTCGGCACTTATTGATAGATAATTTTTAGGGAGGTTGCATTTATTTGTTGATAGGTTGTTTTTCTATTTTTGTTTGTTAGGGATATTTTAGTAAGACTCACATGTCACCATGTAATCCTTATGTGAGAGTAGGGGAGAAGAGAGGCAAATTGACGAATCATCACTAGCTTCTTTTAAAGCAATAAATATAAATCACAACAAAACAATATCGAATAAAGAGATAAAAATCACATCAATTTACAATATAACGAGTAAGTACTGATACAACATAAGTACTGGTGGGCGGCTGTAGGGGGCTGAAACCACCTTAGCCCCTTCCTTGGGTCTACCCCTGTGTAGAATAGAGGGCGTAGAAAATTTTCCTCCGTTTTTCTTTAGAAACGAGAATGCTATGTTTTTCCTCCGAATCACAGAGGATCTTAACTTGGCGGCCTCTCAAGTAATATACCCCATGTGTTCGACTAGACACAAATTCTAGTAAGAAGCTTTCAATGAGGTTTTTTCATCTATACCCCTTATAATGCACCTAACAATTTTTCCTACGTCCACCCTAAATAATGCACCTCATTAGAGATGGCCTAATGTTCGTGCACCCAGCAAAACGTCCCCAAAAACTTGCATTCATCAAAATGAACGTCTCAGATCTTTCCTCAGTTTTACTCACCCACATCCGATGACCATTATTTAGTGTGTCTAATCATCCCTGTGGCCCACAACAGACCTCTCTCACCTACATATTTGGAAGGAGAGCGAATCAAACAAGGAAATAAATAAGGAGGATCCGCATGCAAGGAAACCAGATTTGAATTTTTTACTGACCAAAATTGCACGTACTACATATTTGGAAGGAGGGTAAATCAAACAAAGAAATAAACACAAAGATCCACATGCAAGGAAATAAGACTTGAATTTTTTATTGTCCTGGCATTGTGATCGTATTTTTTTCCGGATATGACCCTTCTCGAGACTTTTTTTACAGATCTAGCCCCATAGAGCCTAATTTGGTATACGGAGGCGTTGAATTTTTGTTTTATGTTTATCTAAGGAACCAACTATGCTGTGAGTCTTTGCTTAATTTTTTCTCGTGGAACTAGCGGCGTGAGCCTTTATTTAATTTTATCTTTTTTCTTGCGGATCCGGTGATCGGTGAGCGCGATTTATTTTTCCGAAATCATCCATGTGGCCCACAGCAGACCTTCTCTCACCTCTAGCATCAACAAGGAAAAGAAACAAACGTCTTGGAATCAAGGAAAAGAAATAAATGTCTGGAAAAGGAAAGGACCATATATTACGTCTTTGGGAAAAGGAAACGCGGGAAAAAATTCTAGCACCTCTCTCGATTTTTACGTCTCAAGGCTACAATCTCAAATTCATCGCCCGAGAGCCGATTCGGAAAAATTATAACGACGATACTAATATAGTAAAAGTTCGAGCACGGCGTTGGTAAATAATACGCGCCATCGCTCATTGAATTTTTTACTCGAGGCTACAATCGTAAATTCATCGTCGCGAGTGATTCGAGAAAAAATTATAACGATAATGCCAACACGGTAAAAATTCGAAAAATAAAAAAACAATCAAGCGGTGTTCGTCAAGCTTAATAATTTTGGCAAAATAAATAAATGCTTGGTGGCATTGAAAAATTCAAGCGTGGGAGAAAAATGAAAAAAATTCAAGCGGTGCCGTCTCTTTGGATAATTTTGGAAAAATATGGAAAAATAAAGCGTGCTCATGGATAGTTGGATCAGAAGGAAAAAGATAAAAATTAAGCAGTAGCTACGCGCGATCGTTGGTTCCGAGAAAAATTGAAAAATTTAAACAGCACTCACAAACCTTTGGTTAGTGGATAAAAATGAAAAAAAAATCAGCGCTCTCATGCAGTTGAAATTAGGCTATATAGGGCTAGATCCGTAAAAAATCTCGAAAAGGTTATATTCGGAAAAAAATCGATCACGATGCAAAACGATAAAAAATTCAATTGGTTTCCTTGCATGCGGATCCTCCTATTTATTTCCTTGTTTGATTCGCTCTCCTTCCAAATATGTAGTACATACAGATTTTGATCGGAGATGATAAAAAATTCAATTCGGTTTCCTTGCATACGGATCTTCCTATTTATTTCCTTGTTTGATTCGCTCTCCTTCCAAATATGTAAATGCGTACAATGTGATCACAAGATTATTTACTATTAAGTGTTATATTCATACTTATCTTCTCATTTAATTGATAAGCGGATGTACTACCGTCGTAGCGTTAGCACTGACACTATACTAGTTAAGACTTAGGTATTGCTGAATCACGGAAATTTTGCTAGAATTTACCGGAATCCTAACTTCCAAATAGGGGTTTACAACCTACTACTGCGAGTCGGAACAAAGTAGCAATGGTTTGGTTTCTCGGTAGAAATCGAATGACGAAGCAACACAAGGCATTGTCGCTCCTTTGTCTTCTCCAATAGTCCAATGCCAAATCAAATCATGCCTATGTTTCCGAAGGCAGCGGCGACGCGCACGAAAAAGAAACAGGTGTGACAGACGAATCAAAACGGAAGAAACAACCCAAATTTCAAACATTCGTCCCCCTTCCCCTGTCGAGTACTCCAGTCCAGTGGCACAACGAGAGAGAGAGAGAGCCGCGCGCACCGGCAGGTCCAAATTATGAACAGTTGACAGCCGCAGGTCGTGGTTTTGTGAAACGTGTGGATGTCACTGTGGTCAAACTAATCCGAACTTAGCTAACTTGGTCTCCGTCACTGCCTCCTGTCAGAGATATTTATCATTTTAATATAGACGTAGTTAAAATTTTGAAACTCTAACTATTAATATCTTTTTAAATATTTAAATTGAATATATGAAAAATTATATGTGTAAATTTATCTCGAAAAGTACTTTTATAGTATTATAATTTTATCGGGTTTCATAAATATATTATGATAAAAATTAATAATCAAAATTGAGTTTTAAAGACTGTATCGATGTTTAAAACGACACCTATTTGTGATCAAGAGAGTACGCGAGAAACACCAGACCACACACGTCACGACAGCAGATGAGCTTTCACTCATCCATCCATTCGTAGTGAGTCTCGGACGGCAATAGCTTCTCAGAGCCCATTGGTTTATTTGGAACCTATCAATTCTCCGAGGAATCTAAAATAATTCTTGTATTTCAAACAGTGTTATATGAATTTATATTTGGAGACACTACTCTCTGCTTTGCTCTACACTTTCCAGTCGAGGCGGAACTATTTAATCGAGGAATGTCTACCTAACATCTTAAATTTTGTTGGAAACTTCGTTCCATACCTCAAACTATCGAATTAAATATTTGACTACCGAGCCTTCTAATCTAATCCGGTTTTATATAGTGATATTACCCACGTAGTAATGATGAGTGAGCAGTTTTGCTACGTAGAATAACATATTAAACAAGTTTAGGTCAATAACAGGTGGAATTTACAATGGTTTCTCTTCCAAATCGAAATAGAGAGAGGGAGTTACACGAGTCGATAGCTATGGAAGCATGATTAGGAGATCGATGGGGGAGAAGCATATGTGGGCAATATCTATCGTTGACCTAACTTGCCAGTATGACATTCTACATGGTAAAACTGCTCTTATTGTGCTTTACGGACAATACCACTATGCGTAATCGGATTATGGTGTCATTTGAACCGGATTACAAAGTGTTTGCATCAAAATTCGGCAAGTTTAGCTAAATCGACAATAAAATCAAAAATACGGAAACTAACGGACATGATTAGAAATAATTCAAGATATTTGGTAACTGCAAGATTTTTGAAGAAAAACAACCGTCCGAGATAAGGCCGATACGGATCAGGACTTGAAACGTGCTGTAATAGGACACTATCGGCCGGAGGGTATAAAAGAAGGGCCAAAGTAAATTGCAAAGGATCCAACACAATACAATCAACCAGCTTTTACTTTCTTCCTTCCTGTCAACTAGGAGTAGCTTTTTGTAATTTAGTCTCTGTAATCGATCTTGATCAATAAAGTTGCGCATCGTCGATTGTTGATCTTCGTCAATTACACCCCAGATTTGATTTGTTCTGATTTTGTTGCGCATCGCCTTCTTCAGAATTGATCTACCTTTATCCTCTGATTAGCCTTAATCGGCTAATTAGATTTACCTTGTTACTTCGATCTTGATCGGCTTCAAGCTGATTAAGTCTAAGCCGATTGATCTTTACGATCGGCTTTTGAGTGAATTTTATATTTTTTACCTTGTCGATTCTGAGTCAAATCGTACCGCACGCTCTTGAACGGTGTTAAATGCGGTGTCTTCTTGTCGAAACCCTACCTCAAGTTTTTGACGTCAACACACTCTTGCACGCCGGTGGGACCCAATGTCTTCTTCAGAAAAGTCGATTCTGCCGTCCGATCTCAATCTGAAGCCATAATCGTCCCAACGATGGGCGATTTGGCGCCGAACAACGCCAGAGATTGAGGTTGGAAGGCGCTGGAAGAGATGATGCTAAGTTGTTATCGAAAACTAGGCGGCGTCACTCAAAAATCCGCCTGCAAGCGGTCAACACCACAGGAGATACGGGTGTAACAGAATAGGTAAGCCGATATCTGCCTGGTCAAGCCGAATTATCGGCTATGATTAATCAGTCTGTGCACCACGCTTTAATAAACCAATCATCGGCTCTCGTGACAACGCTTAAGCCGATGATAGCAAATAGCGTTAAATCTATAGCCCAGGAGTTAGCCTCGTCAGGAAGTCTACTCGACCCATTGCAAGCTCTGCCGAATTATCCTGTTTTTTCAGTATCACAAAACACGCAGAGCACAACGGCCGATCCTAAACCATCGGCTGTAACCTCACCCCAACCATGATGCCTACACAACCCACGGTCATATTGCCTAGGGACCCTCGGTCAAGTGGGGTGAGCCACTACCAATCCTATACCGACGCCGCTAAGTTAGATGCATCAATCAATTTACCGCCATCGGCTCCGTTCTATGCTTTTCCCCAATCGGGCCGCGACCAATTGGCTCAGAGATTCCCACAAGAGCCTACCCGCTTAGAAACCCAGACCGCATGGGGTGGTAACATACTCGAGCCATTTGTCCCCCGGTCGGAGCCTCAAGCGGATATAATCGGCATATTCAGTATGACCATGTGCCGACGGCACAGCATAATTGGCAACTCGAGCTGGCACTCGGGGGGCAGAATACCGATTATGAACGACATTATCAAGGGCCTGCTATGCCTATGGCCGATAATGCTAATTGGGCCGATCAAATCTCTGCCGTTTTGAGGGACCAATTCGGCATACAACCAAAAGGGAATGTTATCGGCTATAGAAAGCCGTATCCCGATTATATAGATCGCATGCCCTACCCTCATAATTTCAGAATCCCGGACTTTGCCAAATTCTCTGGGGATGATTCTATCACTACCCTGGAACATGTCGGACGCTTTATCGCGCAATGCGGCGAAGCGGCCTAGTCCGACGGGCTGAAAATTAGACTATTCTCGTTGTCTTTATCGGGGGCAGCGTTTACTTGGTTCACTTGCTTGCCTCCGAGTTCGGTCCATTTATGGAACGATTTGGAAAGCCGATTCCATGAATACTTCTTTTCGGGCAGTTTGGAGCTCGAGATTTGGATCTAAGTTACATCGCCAAAAGTTCGGGGAATCGGTAACGGATTACATGAAGAGATTTAGAGAAATTAGGAATCGGTGTTTTAGCGTCATACTACCCGACAACCAACTCGCCGATTTAGCCTTTCAAGGTTTGATCCCACCGCTTAGGGAGAAATTCGGAGGGCAAGAATTCACCGACCTTAGCCACTTATTGCATCGCGTATCGGCTCAAGAAAGCCGATTTACTGATAATAAAGTTTTCAAGGACAGGTTTAAAAATAGCAATAACAAAGAAAAGGACAAAGCTAAAGTCAATATGGTTGAATATTGTCCAAGTGATTCCTCGGAAGACGAGGAAGCAGAAATAAACATAGCTGAATAGGTAAGAGGATCCAAGAAATCCTTGGTCTGTTCTTGGCTTAAACCGACTAGGAACAAGTCAGAGGTTAAGTACTCTTTTGATGTTTCCAAATGCGATCGTATTTTCGATTTACTTCTGCAAGAAAAGATAATACGGTTGCCAGAAGGGCACGTGATACCATCGCCCGATGAAATCAAGAAACGCAGGTATTGCAAGTGGCATCATTCTTTTTCGCATAACACTAATGACTGCAATATCTTTAGCCAACAGATCCAATCTGCTATTGAGGATGGTCGGTTGAAATTTGCTGATGAGCCGACCATGCAAGTTGATGTTGATCCATTCCCCATCAACATGGTTCAGTGTTCGGCTAAAGGAAAAGAGCCGATGCATGATGAGCTAAAAAGGGATCGACAGGTCAACATTCAGTCGAGTTCAAATGGCGACCAGACGCTAAAGATTACAATCGGTGCTTTACAAATAGAAGCCGATCATGAAGGAAAAAACTCGAGAACCATTAAACCCAAGGGGAATCCTTAGGTGGGTAAATGGTACAAAGCAGAAAAGTCCCCATCGAGACAGCCAGCGAAAAGGTCAGGACCAACGTTCTCACAATTAATGGAGAAATACCAAAGGATGAATAGCCGACCACGATACCCTACTCGCCGGTCGGATAATTTGTACCGCACCGAGAATGTGGAGAGGGCACATAGAAGGTGTCCTTTTTGGCAGTTTTGCTGGGAAAGGGGAGTGGCGTTGCCATCACCATACACCTGCCCGATGGAGCACTATCCCCAAGACGATTGGCCAAGGCAGTCGGCTAGAGATAAGCTGTCAGAGCCAATTCAAGATCAGGGCAGAAATTACAAGAGACCCGTCCATGAAAGGATATCCAAACCAGGTCAGGAGCCAGGCCAAGTCAAGACGCACAAGCCCGGTTTTAATCAAGAAGATTTGGCAGGCCAAATACGGAAGCCGGTGGAGCCCAAACCTAGGTGGTGTCCATCTGGCCTTAGCCGATCACAGCGTCGACGACTTCAGAGGCTAAGGACGCAAGAAATTCGCGAAGCAGATGCTGAAAAACAGAGGGACTAAATGTTTAATGAACTTCGTCCGATCAAAAGCATTAAGAAAGAATGGAGAAGAAAAGAACAGATCGAAGAAGATTTTGAATCGGCTAACGACTTGGATTCCCCCATGATTCGGGATGACACACCTCCCATGGATATTAACAGGGTGTTCATGTTGCCGGCCAAATTCAAAGTCAGAACCGAATCGGCCAAAGAGGCGGTTGCTCAGTTGTGTTCCGGCGTTCAGAGTGCCATCTTCGAGAAACCTAGAGATGACCATCGACATCTGAAACCATTATATCTAAAAGGATATATAAATGGCAAGCCGATATCAAGGATCTTTGGTAGGCGGAGGAGCCACGATGAACGATGCCGTACACAACATGCAAGCGGGTAAGTCTGATGAAGACTTAATTAAAACTAATATGGTTCTAAATGACTTCACAGGCGACCCCACAGAGGCGAAGGGGGTCATGGTCACAGAACTAACTATCGGTAGCAAGACCTTGCCGACAGCGTTTTTTGTAATCGATGCCAAAGGTAATTACAGCGTACTGCTCGGTCGGGATTGGATTCATGCCAACTACTGCATCCCATCGACCATGCATCAAGCGCTTGTCGATGGAGCAGCAGAAGAAGTCGAAGTCGTCACGGTAGATACATCGGCCCATATCGCCATGGCTAGCTCGATCGCGAATTGGCAACACGAAGAAGTGGTGCATATCGGGAAAGGCGCTGGATGACTATGACTTCATTTGCGTAAGTAAATCAGGGCTCATGCCGATCAGCGTCAAGCCAGGCACTTTCGATCGGGCAAACGAAGTATTACGCCGATGGGGACAAGAGAAACACTAAAGGTGTTGCAGGATAAAATGCAATGCTATCGGCAAATAACAGATAGCTGCGAAGCCATAGAAGACTTTGAAGAAATTGAAAAGTTTGGTCAAGGTTTCGCATCCACCGATCTGCTGGAAGAAGTCGATATAGGTAGCGGTGATAGAAAAAGACCAACTTTTGTTAGCGCAAATTTAGATGTAAAGTACAAAGAAACACTGATAAAAATCCTTAGGGATTATAAGGATTGTTTTACTTGAGAATATCATGAGATGCCCGGGTTAAGTCGTCAGCTGGTGGAACATCGGCCACCTATAAAATCGGGCTATCGGCCGTTTAAACAGTATCCTAGGCGTTTCAATCCGGCCTTGTACAAAATTATAAAGGAAGAAATAGAACGATTGTTGGAGGCGAAATTTATCAGGACTTGCCGATATGCGGAATGGGTTTCCAACATCGTTCCAGTCATGAAGAAAAATGGAAAGCTTCGAGTATGTGTCGACTTTAGAGATTTGAACAAGGCGACACCGAAAGATGAATACCCGATGCCTATAGCCGATATGCTTATTGATGCTGCATCAGGGAATAAGATCATAAGTTTTCTAGATGATAATGCCGGATATAACCAGATATTCATGGCAGAAGCCGATATACCAAAGACAGTTTTCAGATGTCCTGGTGCGATAGAACTGTTCGAGTGGACAGTGATGACTTTCGGCCTGAAAAACGCTGGAGCAACATATCAGCGGGCCATGAATATGATCTTTCACGATTTAATTGTCCATATTGTTGAAATCTATATTGATGATGTAGTAGTAAAATCCGCAGAAGATTTGCAACACTTGGCCGACTTAGAGAGGGTTTTTCAGAACATAAGATCGCACGGCTTAAAGATGAATCCTTACAAGTGTGTGTTCGGCGTGTCGGCTAGACAGTTTTTGGGCTTCATGGTGCATGAAAGAGGAATCAAAGTCAACCAAGCAAGGGTGAAAGCTATAGCCAATACCAAACCACCGACATGCAAAAACGAGTTACAAAAGTTGATCGGCAAAATTAACTATCTCCGCAGGTTCATCTCAAACCTCTCTGGTAAGATTCGTGCTTTTACTCCATTGCTAAAATTAAAAGACAATGAAGAATTCAGATGGGGAGCCGATCAGCAGAAGGCTTTTGACGAAGTTAAGAGATACTTGTCCAACCCGAGTTTGGTTGCACCTCAAAAGGGTTCCTTCAGATTATATGTTTGGTGAAGAGGATACCATTGGGTGATACGGCACAAGAAGTCCATAGTAAGGAAAGAGTTATCTTTTACTTAAGCCGACGGTTGCTAGATGCAGAAGTCAGGTACCCTTTTGTCGAGAAATTATGTTTATCTTTGTATTTCTTGTGCACAAAGTTAAGACACTACATATTAGCATCGGCCTGTAAAGTAATCTGCAAAACCGATGTTATAAAATATATGTTATCAGCTCCTATTTTGCGAGGTCGACTTGGCAAATGGGCTTACGCCTTGGTTGAGTTCGACTTGTCATATGAATCGGCCAGCGGTCAAAGGACAAGTCCTAGCGATTTTATAACGAGGACACAATCTGCGGCAAATTTAATCTTAGTCGCGCCTTGGCAACTATTCTTTGTGGATCGATTATGTGGAGAAGGTGATGGTATCGGCATTATACTCACCACACCCAAAGGGCATAGCTTTGAATTTGCATTCCGGTTGAATAGCCGATGCTCGAACAACCAGGCCGAGTACGAAGCATTACTCAAAGGCTTGCAATTGTTGGAAAATATTGAAGTGAGTGCTGTTGAGGCATATGGTGACTCGCTGTTAGTTGTACAGCAAATAAAGGGAGAATACTAATGTCGAGATGAAGTGCTACTGAAGTATTTAGAACAATGTTTAGAGATCATCGGCTTTTTTGCATCATTTTCTATCGGTCATATCCCTAGAGAATTGAACGATAGAGCTAACGCTTTAGCCCAGCAAGCATCAGGATACAAAGATTTTTGGCAAAGTCGAGGCGAGGCGGTAGATAAAGCGATCATGTGCACAGATATTATCGATTGGAGAAGCGCAAATAAAAGATTATCAGTCGATCCATCAAGCCGATGAGCGAAGATACGGCAACAAGCATTGAAATACGTTGTTATGGACGATATGCTATATTATCGGACTATGGAAGGTTTGTTGTTAAGATGTCTTGAGACCAGAAGAAGCGCGGTGGCAATGGGTGAAGTACACGAAGGCATTTGCGGTTCTCATCAATCGGCACATAAGATGAAATGGATGCTCAGACGGACAGGTTATTTTTGGCCGACGATGCTAGAAGAATGTTTCAAGTATTATAAAGGATGTCAGACATGTCAGAAGTTTGGCCATATACAGCTAGCACCAGCGTTGACTTTACATCCAATTATCAAACCTTGGCCGTTCCGAGGTTGGGGGGTAGATATAATCGGCCAAATATTTCCTGCATCGAGCAAAGGCCACAAGTTCATCTTGGTCGCGACTGATTATTTCTCAAAGTGGGTTGAAGCTATACCGCTCAAGAAAGTAACAAGTGTTGAAGCTATCAGCTTTGTTAATGAACATATTGTCCATCGGTTTGGATTACCACAAACAATCACTACCGATCAAGGCACGGTGTTCATGTCTAACGAGTTTCAGAGCTATGCGACAAGTTTGGGGATTAAATTGTTGAATTCATGAGAGGCCAAGGAACTGGCACGCAACTTTATCAGAGTCGCTGTGGGCTTATCGGCTAGCGTATCATGGAGCAACGAAGCTTTCACCTTATCAGCTAGTATATGGTCAGGAAGCCGTTTTACCCGTAGAGATCAACATTGAGTCCATACGAATAGCCAGGCAAAATAATTTGTCGGCTCAAGAATACAACGATCTGATGATTGATAACTTATATGAATTAGCAGAGCTACGATTGTCCATGCTGGATCGGCTTAAGAAGAATAAAATCAGAGTGGCGAAAGCGTATAATAAAAAGGTTGTACCTAAATCTTTTGATCAAGCCGATTTAGTATGGAAAACAATATTGCCTGTTGGTTCGAAAGATAATCGATTTGGAAAATAGTCACCTACGTGGGAAGGACCATACAAAGTCAATCGGTTAGTCGGTGGAAATTCGTATGTACTAGAGACATTGGAAGGATATGTATTGCCTAAAGCTATTAACGAGAAGTATTTGAAGAAGTACTATCCTAGCGTGTGGATTGGAGCCTAGCCGACTAAAAATTTCGTCCAAAAGGCCAAGTTAACACGATGCTGTTGTTTGGCTAAAAGAGATTGCAGACAAATTACAGGAAAGTAAAATTAAATCAGTTAAACAGCCGATTACAAGCATAACAAAATTACAAAGTATTCGAGCGAATGTTTCTGAAAGAAACGGCAAATAAAGTTTTACATCCCAGAACCTGAGAGACGTGCACCTAAAGCCGATAGAACCCCAGCTGCCTTGGCTATAGTTTCTTGTACCTCATCCAAGATTCTGTCATCTTACATCATGTTGCACAGGATGGGTATGAGGTTTGGCCATTGCTCTTTAAAAGGTCGCCACGGCCGACGCTATCTCTACCTTCTGCTCCTTGGCAGCCGATGAAGTTTTTTATAAGGAATCTTGGCCTTCAGTGATGAGCTTCATCGTCTTGGATAGTTCTTCCTCAAGAAATTTCCTAGTGGTCTCCAGTTTCTGGAGAGAAGTCTTGGCAGCCTTTAGAGATTCCATGGTGGCGTCAAATTTCTTCTTCTTTGCCTTTGTTTCTGCAACCATTTTGTCAAGAGTCCTTTGGTCGGCTTCCTGGGCTGCTCTTTTTTCTTTCCTGTCTTGAGCCGCCTACACCAAAGCCTTCTTCTCATCCAGGTGGCATACCTCGAGCAACGCGGCCATGGCCTCTGGTGGCAAGTTGGTTTCGACTGCAGCCATGGCATCTCGAATCGGCTAATTATTATTCAAAATCTCTGATTGCGGTCTTGACACTAAATCAAAGAGCTTGTTAAGGCGCTCTTGCATTCCAGGAGCCGACGAGACTATAGCCGATGCGTCTTTTGAGACGGCGATGATTTTTGTATTTGGAGATATAATCATCATTGCAAAGATTTGGATCATCAAGTCGATAGATTGAAGCCAAGGATGTTGGATGGATCGAAGACTCGGAGCTACGGCGGTTGCGGCGTCGGTATCGGTGAGGAGGCAATAACTCTTTGGCGATATATCCGGTGGGTAGCTAGAATGTTGGTTACTTGTGCGATTTGGTAGTGCGAGCAGTAAAATATCATGAGGGCCGATAGAATAAGTTGGATTTGCAAATTCTTCTAAAAGGTAGAAAAGTACTTGAGCGTAGCCGATCCGTGCGGTGAACTTTCGCCACTTTGTTCTTGTGGCTTGGGATATTTTTCTTGGTAGGAACCTTGGTGGACTTCGGCTTCTTCTTTTCTGGAGGTCAATCGGCTAGAAAGTTAGTTAATGAAGGAAAATGAAAAGGAACAAAAGATGATTAAACATGACTTACTTGGTTCTTTGTCGATTTTTCAAATCGGACAACGATGGACTTTGAATGCCCAAAGAGCGGAAGTATAGCGGTGAGTGCGATTGCTTTATGCGGTCGTTTCTCTTTCTTGGTGAAGGAGCGTCAATCGGCTTCTTGCTAGCGACTTTGGTGCGCAAAGAAAAAGATAAAAATCAATGAGATATGTTCATATAGGCTTATGATAAGAAGAAAATGAATAACTAATACCTGCGCGATGCGTCTATGAGACTCGTATTATCATATACTGAGGGCTTGATTAAATCACTTGGAATCGATGTCTGAAGATACCATCGGCTCGGGAAGGTGCGGGAAAAGGGATTCGATAATAGCCGATGGAGTGCGATCAGGAGAAGTGCTTCCGCAATTGAGGACCACCATGCAGAATATCGGCTAGATCGACGATTATTCAAAATAAAGTGTGGCAAGGATCTGATTTGCAAATCATCGGCTATTTCCAAGACCATGTTGGCCGCAGCTGAAGATCGTACTCTGGTCCTAGGCTGAATTACGTCGAGGAGTGGAAGATTGGGGATCATTTGGCCGAAACCCAATTGTCTGGCAAAGACAGAAGGGTGGTAGAATTCATAAGAGGGCTGGAAGATACGGTTTCTTGTATTAAAGCCAACATGCAAAATACCCGGAGAAAGGAAAATTTTGAAGAGGTTTAAAGTCGATTCAGGCATCTCAGAACTATCAGAATCTAGATGAAGAAATGATGGCCATGCAAAATCGGCTGCGCTGGTATAACTGAAGAAGTCTTGTTGGCTAAAGTCATTGTTGTCTAAGTTCAGAAAGAAAGATAAGTATTTCTTTAAGTCAACTGGAGAAAT
Source organism: Otatea glauca (assembly GCA_036346275.1). Lineage (NCBI taxonomy): Eukaryota > Viridiplantae > Streptophyta > Magnoliopsida > Poales > Poaceae > Otatea > Otatea glauca. The sequence goes on from CM070729.1 coordinate 5,193,550, forward strand.
CTTATTGCTGCCAGAACACATGATGTATCTTTCGCCATAAGATCGGCTAGCTCAGATGCAGGGATGCATTTTACGGTGTATCTTGCGAGGAAGCATTTGAGTCTTCCATGGGATCTAGCTTGAAGGATCGGCTAAAATAGCAGTATAGCCATACTTGGATGAACCAGAGAGGGCCTCCTACATTGCCAACACAAAATCTAGCAAACTCAGTAAATAGCCGACTCCTAATCACGTGCATCATTTGATAGACTGCTCCTAGAAGCATTTTCCTCAAGGCTATCCGACGACCCTCTACCAATCGTTCTGCTATTAACTGGTATACTTGTGTCGGTCCCAAAGAAGCACCACAAAACAAGAATCGGTCTAACCACAAGTTCAGAAAAGCAACATGCTCCTCATCTGATACCGGCCCGTTTACTTTGTTGTTGTTACTGATAAACTTGCGCCAACCTTCTCCTTTGGATTGGATGAGCTTATGTCTCGGTTTGCCGCTATAAGCCGATATTTGTTCTCCATCTGGCCTAAGACAACACAATTGAGTTATGTCCAAAGGGTTGGGCGATGGGACGATCTGGAACAAGAAAGCGTTGAAAGTCTCAGGCCGAAATAGCAAGCCGTGGCCACTAAGAGCTCATTGGCCTCTGGATCGGCTAAAGAGAGGAGATGCATTCACTATACCCATTCTTTCCCACTCTTCTCTTTTACGGCGACCAGCGGATGAACCAAGATCTCCATCCTTTGAGCGCCGTCGGCCATGCCCTAAAGCTTTTTTCCCAACTCTCTATGTTAAATCCGGTAGCCGATAGAGGAAGGCGAGGAATGTCTTGACTAATAACCGTGCTAGCATCTAGATTTCCTATCGGGCCAAGAAAATACTGGTCTTTACTGTTAGGGATTGGAATAAGTACCTAACTCGCATCCATTTCAGCCGATCTTAGCAAGCCGATTGATGAAGGAAGAGTTGAGCAACGGACTCGATAAAGCCGATTTTTAAGAGTTACAGAGCTTGTGCGCGTGAAGAATGGCCGAGGTGGGGGCCGCATTTATAGCGTGGTGAAAATTTGAAGAGGCGAGAACTGGATCTCAAAAGACGCGAGCAGTTAAAACGCACTACCTTTGTGTCAGAGAATTATGGCGCGAATAAAGTAGCAGTTATTGAGTGAAGTTTAACGATTAGCCGTTTGGAAAAGCCGATAAGTGAAATTTTTGACAGATGACAAGTCATCTCTCAAAAATGGGGGGCATATGTTTGCACCAAAATTCGGCAAGTTTAGCTAAATCGGCAATAAAATCAAAGATACGGAAACTAACGGACAGGATTAGAAAGAATTCAAGATATTTGGTAACTGCAAGATTTTTGAAGAAAAACAACCGTCCAAGATAAGGCCGATACGGATCAGGACTTAAAACGTGCTGTAATAGGACACTATCGGCCGGAGGGTATAAAAGAAGGGCCAAAGCAAATTGCAAAGGATCCAACACAATACAATCAACCAACTTTTACTTTCTTCCTTCCTGTCAACTAGGAGTAGCTTTTTGTAATTTAGTCTCTGTAATCGATCTTGATCAATAAAGTTGCGCATCGCCGATTGTTGATCTTCGTCAATTACACCCCAGGTTTGATTTGTTCTGATTTTGTTGCGCATCGCCTTCTTCAGAATTGATCTACCTTTATCCTCTGATTAGGCTTAATCGGCTAATTAGATTTACCTTGTTACTTCGATCTTGATCGGCTTCAAGCTGATTAAGTCTAAGCCGATTGATCTTTACGATCGGCTTTTGAGTGAATTTTATATTTTTACCTTATCGATTCTGAGTCAAATCGGTGGCGCTCTTGAACAGGTGTTAAATGCGGTGTCTTCTTATCGAAACCCTATCTCAAGTTTTTGACGCCAACACAATGCTTAGATGTCAAATATCTAATTTTCATAGTTAGGATACTGGGATATACTCCCAACATACTTCTTCCTTCGTCAACAATTTTTGTAGCAACGTTCATTGACCAAGTAAAGTGACAAGTCAACAGTTCCTTCTTTGATTACTCTATAAGAAAATCAGCAACAATTATCAATGCTAGCGCTTCGTGTGAACATCCCCACCCAATCCACACGGGTAAACACACGCATCACGCTAAAGCAGCTCAGCGGCAGAGGAAGATCCCAGGGAAAGTTGGCCGAGAAAGATTAGCTAGAGTCTAGAGAGAGAGAGTGAAACGGCGACACGCTGACGTTTCACACAGAGAGAGAGATAGAGACCGGTGAGGTCACTGCAGAGAGAGAGAGAGAGAGAGAAAGAGAGAGAGGGGAAAGCTGCCGTCTGTCTGTCTCCTCCGGGTCCTCCCCATGGAAAAAGATTGGAAAAAGTTGCAAGAGCGGGGCGTATTCCCCCACTCAGGGGCGAACGATCGGCGCCCCAAAAAACTGCTCGTTCGGCGGCCGTGTTCGCACGTTCGGCGGGTCTCCGCTGACGAGCTGGACCGGGCGGCAGTCTGTCAGTGCCAGGCTAAGCTAAGCGCAGAAAGTTGGTCACGAGAGTTTGGTCGCTGTGATTTTCTTTCCTGCGAGTTTGGTTCTTGTGTCCTAAGGATTTATTCATTATTTGAGATTAGGGATTTGGATTTAGAACGTACTGTCTCACACAGGTTGGATCACCCAAAAAAATTTGAAAAAACGACGCTACGTTACCCCTTTTTGGTGGATTAAATTTGTTGATTTAATCGGTTTTGATTTTGGTGGTTTGGTATTTGTAAGACTTACTTTTAGCAAATTTCGAATATATGTATTGGATTTACGATGTTATAAAACGATTATACAAGACTATAGATTTATATGTGTGAAATGTACACTCCTATTAAAAACTTTCTAGTTCCATCGTCGCTGATCACACAACACTAATTCTTAGGAGAACGTATCACCACTCACTACTAGGTTGGAGTAGAAAGTATTGTCACTCACCACTAGATGCTTTTTTAAGTAGCAGAGATTATTTGAGATTAGGAATTTGGGTTTAGTCATGATGCTCTAATTCAATCGGGTCGGAATGTGGCCATTTTCAGCTTTTAGATGTGGTTTTGTTTGCACCAGAATTTGACATGGCATGTTCAATTTGTCAGGCTAAGATAAAAAGGGATATTTTTGGCTTATATCGGGTAAGAAAGGGAAAGTTAAGTTAAAGATAGAATTATGACCGATATTGGTTTAAAGATAGGATTTATCTGCATAAAGGCCAATATGGATTGTGATCCATCAACACATCGAAGAGAGATACAATCGGCCAATGCACTATAAAAGATGGTCAAAAGTGAGCAAAGATAACCCCAATCAATCAAACAACTCGCATTTACTCTTCTTCTTTTTTTTTCTATTTTTCCGTTAACTACGAGTAGCTCTGTAATTTAGAATCTTTCTTATAATTCGATTTTAATCAATAAAGTTGCACATCACCGATTGTTGGTCATCCTCGATTACGCTAATCAGGTTTTGTTTTCTCCGATCTTGTTGTGCATCGTCTTTTTCGAAAAAATCTACCTTTATCTACCATCTAATCAGCCCTAAGCAGTTGTTTAGACATGTTATCTTTGATTTAATTGGTTTTTTTACAACTGTTTAGATCTTTGCCGATTGTCACACTAGATCGGTTTTGAGCGTATTTTCTCATCTATCTTGCTGATTGTATGATCAAATCGGCTGGCACGCCTTGAATCTTTTGAACCCAGTGTTCTCGTGTGTTTGAGTCGATCAATTCTTTGTTGCATTTTTTGACGTCAACAGCCCATTGACGGTTCATATCCAAAACATAGATCCAAAGCTGAAATGAGTGATTTTGATCTACTCTAGAAGTCTAGATATAGATTTTGAAAGGCGAAGCCATTGCCGCCCCTAAATTACACATTAAAATCTGATCCGGCCGGATCCACCGTCAATCGTCTAATCTCCAATGGAATTAAAACATCTTTATTCCCTTGATAATTCCACACAAATTAATCAATCGTCACAAGAAAAACATTAAGAGAAGTGATTCCATATATTTTTTAAAAGTTGCACAAATATTAAAACATGAATGAAAGGTAGACGATGATTACTAACCCTTTGCTTGCTTTAAGATTTGTGCAATTACCCATTCATTTGCTTCAAGATTTGTACAACTTGTGTTAGGAGAGAAAGTACATAAGCATACTACCTATATTAAACTTGGAGGAGTTTCTAGTTGAAGAGTTGCGCCACGTCACCAAGTTTGCGGAGAGGTCTTTCGGAAGTTTCGAAATTGTGTTCGGGTCATCTACAAGATTTTTTTCTCAAAAAGTCCCTTCGAATATTCTAAAATCACGTTGAGGTCCCTCTAGAGATTCTAAAATTACTTTCGAGTCCCACCGACTCTTTCACAAAAGATCATTTCAAAAATTCCGTAAATACGTTCAAATCCTTCCACCACCTATTTATAACAAAAAAAACTTATAGTTCGGTAAGTTCGAGTTAAAAAGACCTAACGGATTAAGATAATAGTGTCTAAAGTGGGATCGTACTTCTTTTAAAAAAAAATTCCGGGGTTCCGAAAAATACCACGCCGCGAGTAGGTGTCTAGTTGCTCAAACATTAATACTCCACGTAGGCAAGCCACGATTCACACGTGCCCACACAAGCCGACCCAAAACCCGATCCGTTTTTAATCCCCGGCGTCCGATATGCGCACGCTCCCCTTCTCTCCGTCCCGGCCGAGGGGGGACGAGAGAGAGACCCATGCCCCCCACCCCCAATTCCCGACCCCGCCGCTGCCGCCGCCGCCCGTCTCCGGCTGCCTCCGCCGGAGCAATTCCGCAGTTGGCTGCCGACGTCGATCTCCTCCTCCGGTCCCGCGGCCGTGGCCGCTTTATTAGTCGTCCCCATCATCTTCCTCCCGGAGATCCATCCGGGTAATATTTCTTCTCCCTTGGTGTGCCGAGCGTCGATTTGTTTCGCGTTCCCCTAATCCGTGCCGCGAGGGATTGAATCGAGCGTTTCTGCGAGATTCCGCGTCCGGGTGTTGTGTCGTTGGATTTGCCGCGAATTCGCCGCTTTTGCTCGAGTAATTCGTAGCCATAGGGTAATTTGACTGACGCCTGTCTAGTTGCATGTGTGTGGGTGTGTGGTCGGGTGCTGGTGATGGCTTTTCGCTGGGATTATGGGAACGATGGAGGGGGTGGAGATTTCTTCAAGATTCATGTTTCTGTCTGGTAATTCGCGTGTCGGTTTGGTGGTCTTAGGATTCGTGTCGTCGTGCCCTCTTTCCTGTGCGCTTTTGTGGGAGAGCATCGCTCCCTAGGTTTTAGTGGTTGATTTCGTAATTCTACAGATAGCTTAGTGAGGGGACCGAATTTTAGGCCGAGATTGTGTTCATAACTTCATATGGTGGTGTATGGTGATAGATCTGACTTTCTTCTGAATATTTGTTCCCCCTTTCTCTGAAAATATTTTTAGTCTGTACATCTTCTTTGTGCTGTTGTGCGTTAAGAGTTTTAGTTAGGTGCGTCTCTTGCTTATTCCACAGTCCCTAACTATCTTCAGTTGGTAACTCCTAAATTTCTTCATGTAACCTTGAGTTGGCGTTGTCAAATTTGATTGTTGTTTACCTAGCTGTGTTAGTAGCACATTTCCAATTTCCCTGTTAAAAAATTGGATCCTCTTGTTGGTCTGTACATTGCCTTTTAGGTTATGGTTAACTTTTCTTTGGTTTGTGGCAGTGCTAGTTGCCTCATTCCTGGGATTAAATCAATTGGTTGTAGCAGTGGCCTGGCAATGCGCTTGGTTCGGCTAGTTCGGCAAAGAAACTAACACATCGCTGTTAGCACCTTAGTATCCGACTTTTCTTGGAAGCAAGGTTACAAATTTTGTTTTCGGACCACATCTCAGGGGGCGGCCGAAATCCGAAATTTCGGCAAGATTTCGGAATTTCGGCCGAAATGGGGAAACTAAATTTCAAATCCGGTATTTTGGAGGCTGGCAAAACCGAAATTTCGGTCATTTTCACCCCCCTTGTGAAATGGTATCTGGAGGCTAGAAAAAAATGGGAAAAAATATGAAAAATCATACAAGTATTTATCTACATTTCCTATCCGTTTGAATGCAAAATACTAAGTATTTCCACATAAAATACCCTAAATTTAGAAATTTCGGTAGCATTTCACCTGATTTTCGGATTTTAACACTTCAATTTGGCAACAATCAATATATACTGTGATCACAAATGATAAACATGAAATAAAATTGACACAGATGACATTCACCAACGTCATGCCGTTGCGTCCATCCCATTGCATGACAATTGACAATTCATAAACACTTTTGAAATCTTATGAGTGAGAGTGAGTGGGAGGGAGTGAGTCAGTGAGTTACGGCAATGGGCCAGTGGCAGTTAGGTTAGTTAATTAGGTCATTTAGGTTGTGATTTAGTTAATTAGGTCATTTAGGTTTAGGTAATGGTTTACAGTTAGTACTAGGCTAGTTAGGGTTTATGGTTAGTACTACTACTAACTTAGGGTTTATGGTTAGTAATACTAACTTAGGGTTAGGGTTTATGGTCAGGTTTAGGTAGTTGAATATTAATCCATGGTTAAACCACTTATCCAAAAATACAAACTATATCATTTCAACCTAGTAGTTGAAGCTACATGTAGTCATTTTCTAAAAGTATAAACCTAAAAGGCCTGAGGAGTATAGTCCGATAAATAAAACTCTAATTTGAAACGGAGAATTCTATATGAAACCCTTGAGAATCGTACTATTTTCTTTAAATTTATACGAAATTATGTTCCACGCTAGGTTTTTTTTTATCTAGTAGAAACAAGCTAAATGTGATTTTTTTTCCCCACAAACTTTTGCAAAGCTTACAGGTAATAGAAGGACCTAATCACAAAAATTTTGACATATCCAATCCATCCCAAAAATTGTAGTTAACATGTTTGCATAATTTAAGATAGGGTTTTGGGTTAGGGTTTATGGTTAGGTTCAAGTTAGGGTCTAGGATTAGGGTTACATAATTTGTATATGTATTTTTTTGCAAAAATTTCACATGTATTCCGTAGAAAAGGCATTACAATTTGCCACAAAAAATTTGGTGCTAAAACCGGTCCTACAAACATTAAAACCAGTCCAATTTGTGATCATCTCGGTCAAAAAAAATTCGAAATCCTGCGGAATTTTTTCTTGAAATCACTGTAGCAATTTGAAAATTTTCAAAAAAAAAATTATCTCGCCAAGATTTGGAATCTCGGCCCGGCCGAAAGCCGAGATTTCCAAAATCTCGGCGAGATTTTGAACCCTGCTTGGAAGTAATTGCCTAATTGGGTTGTTTTCACTTTTCATCTCTATATGTTTTTGGGCCTTTTCATAGAAGAATCATCATTTTAAAAAAATTAATCCATATATTTAAAAGGGTTTGGACATTTGAAGATACAATGTGTGCCATTTACTTATGATGCTTTGACTACTTACTATATTATTGTGGATGTAGAGGATCCCCCATATTTCAGCTCACTAGTTATTGCATTGATCTTTGAAGTAGAATTTGTGGTAGTTCAACTGGTTTCCTGTTATATTGGTTTTGTGAACTTTTCTTGTTTCATCGTATCATAAGTGCTTTCATTTATATGTATTTATAAGCACTCTTATGGTTGGCACATGTATTTGCACTATTACCTTGTAAATGACAGCAGCACGGTGAGATAGTTTGATTTTCACTAATCGATATGTTTTTGTTGGTTTGCAGGATTTGGTAATAATGGGAGAGAACAAATGGATGGGAAAAAGATGGGAGGACATGGACACTGATGTTCTCGTGAAGATATTCAAGGAGTTAAACTTGGTTGAGTTATCGCCAGTATCTCAAGTCTGTCGATTGTGGCATTTGGCTTGTTCAGATCCACTTATATGGGGCACTCTTGACTTTGGGCTGCTAAAATCCAATTTTATTCAAACAAGAGCATATCCATATATCTGGGTTGATGACAGGTCTGACAAGAGACTTACAAGAATATTACGGGTGGCTATGGCCATTAGCTGTGGAAATGTTAATTGCATGATATTCCATTACAATTTGTACATGAAGGATGAGCACATACATTACATCTCAGAAAGGTAACTACTCTTTGTTAGCTTGTCTTATGTTTTATGAATATTTTGTTCCTATATTCTTACATATGGATGTATGATATATTGATATGTAGTTAGCTCTATATTAAATTGACAATTTGATTTTTTGGTCCATTAATTGACATATGGTTTAGTTGAGCTCAATAGTTGAATCAAGCTTAGACATTGAAGTGGTAACCAGATTAAATATCATTGTCTTTAACCATTCTGTGTTGTATTATTGGCTTTTGACAACAAGATACCTGCCATTTTATAGTCCTTCAAACTAGTAGAGGTCCAGATAAGGTTATTTGAGGACTTCTTAAGTTGAATGGACTCTGGTTTTTTGATATCATTATTCTTGTATCTTGACGAAACCCTTGGACACTCAAGTTCTATGGTATACCATTTTGCATTGAAGAAGGCTAATATTAAATAGTCCTGTACTTGTGTGTGATGTTTAACAGGTCTCCTCACCTAAAACGATTGGTTATGCCAGCATGGAACCGCATTACCAAAATGGGTATATGCCAAGCTATTCAAAGGTGGGAAGAGCTGGAGTCCTTGACTATGCCTACCATCGGGCTTCTTCCGTATATTATGGAAGAGATAGCCAGCAGCTGCAAGAACTTTGCAGAACTCAAGGTCATGGGCTCATTTGATCTCTTATTCGCTTCAGCGATTACCACCTACCTTCCAAAGCTGAAAGTCTTAAGCCTTCGTTGCTCAAAGGTGACCATGGATGCCTTGCTTTGTTTATTGAGCTCCATGGAATATCTTGAGGTTCTGAATATTTCCCACTGCCTGCTGTTTGATATCGCGGCGACTGGGCGGAGGCAACTGATTCATGAGCTGGATGACCGAACTCTTGAGAAAGCTTCCCGGCTGCGGGAGTTCCACCACTGCCAGAGCAGATCATGCCTTGCATGCCAGCGGATGCTGATTGATGACGGTATCATGCGGTGGTATAGGTATGAGGATTGGTTTTGGCGCCGGGATGAGGTGAGCTCACTTGATCTGCAAGATTATGGGAAGCTGTTTGATGCAGAGTGCGAGATGTTGACATCTGTGGATTAGATGCTGATTGGGCAATAAAACCTACCTCCTTATTGTAGAAACATGTTGACCTGTCATTCATAAATCATAGCGAGCACCGAGATGCCGTAGCCGTAGAGAAGTAATGATAACAATAATGTGCATGCATGGTGGTGTGGTTAGCTTACGCTGTAAATGCATGAATAGTTTGTCTTGTTTGAAGGTGTTGTGATCATCTCTATGATGACTAGAATGTAAAACTCCGAACCATATGCTTTCAAATGATGTTGCATTGGACATCGACTCATCGTATTGCTTTATGCGCCGGTTTGGCTGCCTTGAAAAATAAGCCCGTGGTGGAAGTGGAACTATGGAGCTCCGTGGATGTTTCTTTTCCTGTGAAATTGTAGTAAAACTGTTGTTCTCCAAGCTGGTCCTAATTTCTTTGGGGCCTTTGATTTTTTTTTTCAGTAGAATTTTCTTCCGAATTGTTTTGTTTTTTTAACTAGATCTGCATTTGCAGGTAACATGTCTTATTCTGTCTCTTACTTATTATTCGAGGCTATGTAATAAAATCATATATATCAATACAATTGATCTGCACTAACTGCAATTAGCGCTAATTATCTTGCTTGTGAGTTAGTCACATCATCAAGAAAATATTAGCGGTAGGATTGTTGTTCTCTGAGTCTCAGATTTCTTTGCTATTCATCAAGGTCTCCTTCCCACCTGCTAGTCATAAGGACCAACTTCATTTCTTTGTGGAGGCCATGTCCACACCCAGATCCCACAGGCTACAGCGGCCATGTCTGCGCCCACTGCTCAAGCACAGCAGCATTGTAGACCTCCCTTCAAAAATTTATAATAAGTTTTTTTTTTCCTCCTCGCATAGATTAAGAAGATATATAAAATGACTAGATTACTCTTAATTATTATCACCGAGCATTATACTCAATACATGCATATAAAGAATATAAAGCAAGGATAGATATTAATTAGGAATATAGAGAGAATATCACACTAATTTTGTATCAGAATATGAAATACGTCTTATATTTATAAATAAAACTATTTAAAAAGGACAGAAAGAGTACGTGCCCTCTGCCCGAGCCACAGCAGGTGCAATTGGTAGAGTTTAGCAATAACTATTTTTATCTCAATACAGGTCTTCAGGTTTGTGGCTAAAGCACACACAAAAAAAAAGAAGTACTTTCTCTGTTTCTGAATATATGTCATTCTAACTTTTAAATTTTGTTCCTAAATGTATGTCATTCTATAATTTCGAGACAGTAAAGTAACACACACCATACAAGATATACAGTGAAAACTTTGTGAAACTCACTGAAACTCCGTAAAACTCACATGTACAAGATATATAGTGAAAACTCCGTGAAAAATTCAGCTTGAACAGTGATTTTCACTGTTCAATACTATTCATCTCTCTATTTGTCTTTTTCATATCTTTCAAATACGATTGAGTTTGGTTTTCAAATTTTACAGGATTGTAGAAGCTCCTCCCCTACTTATAGTAATTTTTTGAAAACATGTACATGTGGGTTTCACGGAGTTTTCACTATATATGTTGCATATCTAGTGAAAACCACCCTTACCGTGAAAACTCTGTGAAACCCACATGTAAAAGTTTTGAAAAATTCACAACAAATTACCATACGTAGTGGAGGTGATCTTCTACAATCTTACAAAATTTTAAGACCAAACTCAATCGCATTTGAAAGATATGAAAAAGACAAATTCAGCCTAAATAGTGATTTTCACTGTTTAGCACTATTCATTTCATTGTTTATCTTTTTTCATATCTTTCAAATGCGATTGAGTTTGTTCTTCAAATTTTGCAGGATTGTAGAAGCTCACCTCCCCTATGTATGGTAATTTTTTGAGATTTTTTTAAACTTGTGCACGTGGGTTTCACAGAGTTTTCACTGGATATATATATCCAGTGTAAACCCCCTCTACCGTGTAAACTCCATAAAATCCAATGTAGAATTTTTCAAAACTTCTACGCATGGGTTTTATAGAGTTTTCACGATAAGGAGAGTTTACATGGGGTATCTCCCCCTCTCTCTCTCTCTCTCTCTCTCTCTCTCTATATATATATATATATATATATATATATATATATATATATGAAAAATACTTTCTACTACTGGGAGTAGTTACTCCCACCTCTGAAATACCACCTAAACAAACTTGAAATACTCTTCTATCACTTTGGGTACACTCATACACTAATGACAAGATACTCCAACGTGAGCCACAAGAAAATATTACAAGGGAATCCATGATTTTTAACGTATTTTGTAAATACCTTCATATATGCACATAAAAAAGAGTATATCCAAAAAATATGCATACCACCTCTGAAAAAATGTACATACCACATAGATGATCTTATATACTTGTATACTACATGTATATACCCTCCGTCGCACGAAATACCACATACGTTGTGAGATACGACATAGGAAGTAACTACTCTAGATGATTTTATATACTTGTATACTACGCGTACATACCCTTCGTCGCATGAGATACCACATACGTTGTGAGATACGACATCAGGAGTAGTTACCTTCGTCGCACGAGATACCACATATGTTGTGAGATACGATATAGGGAGTAACTACTCCCGGGAGTAGAAAAGAGGCTTCCTATATAAATAGATGGACGACAAAGGCTAAGTTGATTACCCAATTCTACTGTTTCCTGATGTATGCTGATTTTACTTCTTTGGATAATTGGCTGAGCTAAGGGGCTCATAATTCAGAAAATCTTAAGCGCTTTCCCAAGTGGACGAAACATTTAGCCTTTGCAATACTATTCAATCAACATAACCGATGCTACTAAGATAATTCTCATTGTTCTTTATGTATTTTCCTAACAAGATTTTGGTTGTTGTATCATGTTGATTGCTCTCTGGGTTAGATGTGTACCTGAATACAGGTCGATCTTCACGTATTATTTTTAGGGTGTACTGTAAATTTTTCCAGTATCCAGTGGTCTCTCACAATAATGATGGATCTGGTCTTTTCTAAAAGTCCTTTTGCTCTCCACAATGTCAGGTTTGTTGATACCATATAGCCATTGCGTAGCAAATCCCTCTGTTTCTTTGGCTCTGCAATTTCATGTTGTCAGCAACTATTTTTGAAACCGATACAAAATTAGTTCTTCGCAGAGGTCACAATTAACCATGGAGCTTTCTTCTGCAGTGCAGCCGCAGAAAGACATTCGTCAATACAAACGGTCATGCATATTGATAATTAACTACCAAGATGCAATTCAAGATTTCATATTCTGGCGTCCCCAAGCAACACGCGGGAATCCGCTAGTTGTTGATTATTCTTGTGATATTACCCTGAATTGAGATGGCATCAGACTCTCGAAGCCAATCATCCGGTGCAATGTCATCTATTGAGTGTCTTAACTATAGTTACCGGATTTGTTTTAAACTCCTGTGAATCACAAACCGAGTACGGGGTTCGTGCTCGCAGTGAAAATTGGAAAAAAAAAGTGATGAATCACCAACCTAAATCTCATACTACGACTCGAACAAACCGCGTTTCTGTTATTCATCATCAATAATCTCCAAGTGCATCTGTACGTCACTGGCCTCATTGTTTACTACTACTGTCTACTGGATAATACTTGACGAAAGGGCGAAGCATATGACTATTGTTCAGTCAAACTGTAGTACTGTTGTACTAAAGCAAGCAAGGCATATGATTCAGCATTTCAGCTGGAGAAATAGAAGACAGTTCAATTTCCAAAAACTATGAATTCTCTCACAACAATTGTTGTTTTTAACTTCTGAATTTATCACTTGCAAGTCGGCAAGTTGCGATATGGTCTTAACGATGGAACGGTAGCCTCATGTAATGGTCGAAGTGAATACTTGTAGTATGTTTGCTACGGTGCCGGAATATTCACGTCTTACAGATATTTGGGAATTGCATCTTGAAGTGTGGTGTTGGTGTTGTTTGGGACCGTTGATTTGGGCTGAAAACCGAATGCTGTAGCTGGAGAAGCTCCACGAGTATTGCCTGGTTTTTATCATGCCAATGCTAAGCTAATTCTTTTTTCTTTTCTTTTTTTAAAAAACATCTCTTAACTTAACTCTGAGCATGGCCATTGGCCACTTCTTTTGCACCGAATACAAAACAGGACACAGCCACGGATGGGCTGATAGCTCCATTGCAACATCACAAGGTATGAGATTCCATGAGCACCGTAGTGGGAGTACTCACTTCGTCTAAGTTTATAAGTCGTATTTTTTTTAATGATCTTGTTTATAATTATAGGATGTATTTCATATTTTAATACAACATTAGTGTGATGGTTTCTTTTATACCCCTAATAAATATATATCTCTACTTCATATTCCCTACATCCATGCATTGAATATAGTGTTTAGTGATAATAATTAGGGGTAATCAAGTTATTTTTAATATCTTCTTGGTCTATGTACCAAAAAATATGTCTTATAAACTTGGATGAAGGGAAGTACTCCCTCCGGTTCACAAAAATTTGTCGGTTTGAAATACATGCAGTCAAAATTTTGAAACTTTAGCTATCTATATCTTTTTAAATATTTAGATTGGATGCATAAAAATCATATTTGTAGATTACCTTGAAATGTAATTTTATAATATTTTTAAATATATTACAATAGAAATTAGTGTGTCGATGTTCAAAACGACAACTATATGTGATCGGAGGGAGCAGAGTTTGCAAAAACATCGAAAATAGGTCGGTTTTTGCGAAAAACGACCGTTTCGAGCCGGTTCGCAATTTGAAACCGCTCGGTAAACCATGGAGTTCAAATGCAAATTTAAAAATTTAGCAAAAAATGTTAAAAAAAATTAAATTTTTTTGTGAGGTCCTGAGGCAATGCTAATGATGTTATACAAATTTCAAATAATTATCAGACCTATGTATTTTAAAAAAATATAACAGTGATACTGTGAGAATATATGTTCTTCAGTTTTTTTTTATTTTCTAGGGGCACAAAATGAAGTATAATATTTACTAAACTTTTTTTATGATGTTCTAATGTAATTATAATGATATTGTAAAATTATTAGATGATTATCAGATATGTGTATTTTAAAAAAATTATGAAAGTGCTACTATCATTGTATATGCTCTTCTATTTTTGATTTTATATGGGCACTAAATGAAGTCTAATATTTCTAAAAATTTAGTACATGATACTTTGACACTAGTTATGGTTAAATTAAAATTTTATAATATAATAAATCATTTAAATATTTATAAAAAAATTTACAGTATCTTTGTTCCTTTTCATTAATTGCCATTTTGGATTTTTTAGAAGCAATAAATGAATTAAAAAATTGTTTAAATTTATATGAGGTGTTTAGTAGATTAATTGGGATTTTTTTAATTGTTTAAAATTTTTTGGAATTGTTTTGGATTTTTTTTTCAAATTTCCTTCGGTATGCTGAAAATCAAAAAATTGCTCGAAAAATCAGTGAAAATCGCTCAAAAATCGGTGAAATTGCTCGATTTTTTCCCACTGTTGTTTGATCGCTGAGTTAAAAAATTGAATTGAAATTTCTTCGGCTTCTACCGATTTTTTACTGATTTTTATTGATTTTTGAAAAAATAGTTTTTGAAACCTTGGCAGTGAGTATTCCATAGCACAGTAGTTTTCAAGCTTTGGGGCCCATGCAAAACAATGACAAGTTCAGAAGAAGAGCCTAGCACCACGTTTTAAATGTAAACATTATTGGCACATCAGATGATTTACACTTCCAGTCACAAATAGTTATCATTTTAGATATCAACATAATCTCCAAAACACACAACTTTTACCACTAATTTTCTATTATAATATATTTATAAAACCCAAAAAACCATAATGTTATTGAAATACTTTTCATGACAAATCTACATATAATTTTTATGCATTCATTTTAACTATTTAAAAAATATTAATAGCCAAAATTTGGAAAGTTTGACTACGTCAAAAGGATAAAAAAAAGGAGACACTCCGTCGCTACATTGGAACAAATGTCCTAACAATTCGCAAGTGTCCTCTCTGGCGATGTTGGTGACTGGTAATGATGTCATGAGTGCCATGGTCACTGGTTCGAATGGAGTTCACCACTTATCTAGCCCCATAAACCTCTTTTTTTTTGCAAATCTAGCTCATTTGTATGTGCATTTGCAAATTTGCACATTTAGCTAGATTTGAAAAAAAAATGAGTTGAGAGGGGCTAAGCATTAATGTATTCGATTAGTACTCCTCCATCCAATTTTAGATAACTTATTTTCTCTTGGCATACATACTAAGGATATATTAAAATGATTAGACTATCTCTAATTATTATTTGTAAGTCTTGTATTCAATTAATGCTTGTAGAAAATATAAAGTAAAATTAGATATTTATTAGGAATATGAAGTGAACAACGCACTAATTTATAATAAAATATGAATACGCTCTATATTTATAGACTAAATTATTAAAAAGTACATCAACGCCTGTTTGGTAGAGCTCCAGATCCCAGTTTCACTTGAGATCTGAAATTTGTGGGCTAAAATAAAGTGAATTAAGTTTATATTTTTGGTCTAAAATTTGAAAAGATGATCCATCTAAACATTCTTAATATACTCACAGATCCAACTCCACGGATCTGGTGGAGTTTGGAATACCCAGCTCCACCAGATCCACAAATCTGGTAGAGATAGAGTCCTACCAAACACACCCTTACTATATACAAAATACAACAAAATTTTCCTGGATGTGAATCCATTGCACCGCTAGCAATAAAATGTACTGCTGCTAAACATAATGGATCCGAATTCCACTTTTACATTGTAGGCCGGATTAGAGATGGCGGATGGTAGGGCCACACGGGCGAGACGCACGCGACGCAACATTTGTGCGCGCCTAAGCACAAGACGGCCCAAACCTAAGCAGGCGCGTCTTGCTACCCAACCCACCCGTGGCGTGCTTGGGTAGGAGGTGCGGCCTGGCCAAAACACGGCACAACCCGTTAAGTATTTTTCGAAATTTTTCATATTTTTTGTATTTTCTCATACTTTGTCTATTTTCTAATTTTTTTCGATTTTTCAAATTTTTGAAGTTAAGCAGACTCACGGACCGACCGACTCGTTAGCCGCGAAGGGCCAAGCAAGACAAAGACGACCGACGAGCAAGCGGACCATGCTTAGACCGCCACCCGGGCACGTGGGCCGGCACGACATGACCCGTTTACAAGCCGGATCTAAGTGGGTCATACCGAATTTTAATCGGACCGTGCTGTGCCGGGCGATCCGTTTGGCCATGTCTGGGCCGGATTCATGATTTGCTTTTCGGAACACAAAGATTCCGCCTCGAGAACTCCGCCATATCACTGCCTGATTGACCCCACAAATCCTTGGCCCGCTCGTCAGGCAGCATATTTAACCCTTCCCGGCCCAAGAAAAAAAGGAAAGGAAACCTTTCTACGGCTCGGTGCCCTTTCCTTTATAAACTCGAAGATATTTTTCCACCACCTCCTTCGCTGTAAGCTCGAAACCCGCGAAAAGACCAGGATACCCCTCCCCCCAGAGTCCAAACCCCTCGGAAGAGGAGAGCTTTGGCCTTCGCCGGCGAGTCGGACCGGAGAGGGAGGTAAGCAGGCGGCGATGGCGGTCGCGGAGCTGTGGGATACGCTGAAGCAGGCGATCGTGGCGTATACGGGGCTGTCCCCGGCGGCCTTCTTCACCGCCGTGGCGGTCGCCGCCGCGCTGTACCACGTCGTGTCGGGGCTCTTCGCGGCGCCTCCCCCGCCCCCGCCACGCCCGCGCGATGAGCCCGAGGCGGAGCCGCTTCCGCCGCCCGTGCAGCTGGGAGAGGTCGCCGAGGAGGAGCTCCGACAGTACGACGGGTCCGACCCCAAGAAGCCCCTCCTCATGGCCATCAAGGCCCAGATCTATGACGTCACGCAGAGCAGGTCTCTTCCTTACCCAGAAACCCTATCTTTTCCTTTGGAATCGCTGCTCTGATGCTTCAATTATGGGATGTGGTTGTACGGTTATCCTTTTGTTAGCAATCGTTAACTTGTCGTGGATTTTTTTTAAGGAAAACCTGTCTTAGATGTAACCATAAAGTTTGTGCTTTGTGATGCTGGGAGTACACCAGTTGATAAATTTGCTGGGATTTGTGTGGGTTCGTTGAGTATCTGATCGTATTTGGGCGTTCACCATCGATTTGGGGATAGGGGAGATCGAAATAACGTTGTACTGTACTGTTGTTTGATGGTGTACGCTAGGAGTAGATGGTGCTGTCTTTGAAGGATTCGGCAGCTTTTATCTGCTTTATCCGGTTCAGCTTGTTGGGGTCAAAAGAGGTGTGTATGTAGAATTTGTTGGCTATCATGGTTGAATGACTCGGTGGATTATTGTTGGAGAATGCTATCTGGTGCATGTGCTCGAAATACTTAAATTGCACAGTTGCTAAATCGGGAAGAACAATGAAAATTGGTAATAAATCAGTTACCAGATGGAGAGAAAATGTCTAAAATCATATACAAACTGGTAAGAGATCAAGGGAAGCGAGAGAATTGAGCAGAAAACGACAAACTGGTGAGGTATTCTTCTTTGGCAATGGCGGTGAGCGATTGAGTTAGGGCTAGGTTTTTGGTTCACCAAGATCTCGGACCATAGCACTGGTCGGTAGGCATGACGGGAGCAGGAAGGGGGGTGGGGCTGGGGGCGGCCCAGGGTGGGAGCAGGTAGGGTGCCGCTGGCCAAGTGTGATGGGCGGTGGGGTGGAGTGTCTAATGTTTGATATGGTTACTAGCATTGCCTTTTTCGTTAGAAGTGTTCAATGATCAATTAACCTGCTTTGATAAAAGAAAAATGGCAGGTGGTAATGTTTGCATAATAATTGAATATTGAGGTTCAATGTTCATAATCAGGAAAAGGAAATATATCTAGTTGACACTAGATGCTAGGTATGTGTTATTGTATCTTTATTTTTTGTGTTTGAAGAACTATGGCCTTGTTCTCTACATTAAGTTGTGTTCTATTCTTTTGAACCTGTTGGTTCCCTTGCACTTGCAAGTATTCTGGAAAGGGGGTCTAATTATCTTTGTGAGGTCAGATACTAGAAGAGTTACATGCTAGAAGAAAGTTGGGTCATATGCTGGTTCTCTTCTTAACATTACAATTATTTGTAAAAAAATATGAAAAGTGAAATGTCATTCTGACTCCATGGAAAGTCAGGAAGGTGAAAAGGAAGGCCTCTTTCTTCCAATGCTAGGTATTCTGCATTGGAAGTCCGTAAGAATTAGAGAAAGTTGTTTGTTGGTCTTCATTCTTTGTATATAATTATTTTTGTAATTAGTTTCAATAATGCAATAAGATATGCGTATTCTATTCTTTATCCTTTAGTATGCAAGGTGCAGTTGCTGGTGGAGCACTTATATTTTGTGGGAAGATGATAATATAACAATATGTTCTTGGATCTATTAAGGAGGCTAATTTGCATGATGCGTGTGCTTTCCCAATGATAATCGTTTCTGCAATGCACTGCTTTACATTCAAAACACATGTAAAGTTGTGGCGTTTTAGTTGAGGGTATGCTTTACATGATGCATGCTCATCATACATTCAATTATATCTGTGTTGTTTTTCCCCTCATTGGTGTTAGGAATATGTTTGTGAAGCTCCCATATATTTCTATATCTGTAACTATATATTTTTAATTTCTAATTTTGTTTCTTACATTTTAACTGCTCCGTGCAGAATGTTCTATGGACCTGGTGGACCTTATGCGCTATTTGCTGGTAAAGATGCCAGCAGAGCTCTAGCCAAGATGTCCTTTGAGCCCCAGGATTTGACCGGCGACATCTCTGGCCTTGGGCCATTCGAGCTGGACGAATTGCAGAACTGGGAATACAAGTTCATGAGCAAGTACGTGAAGGTCGGAACCGTCAAGAGGACGGTCCCTGTTGAAGATGGCACCACAAGCACATCCCCTGAGACGAATGAAACCACCGCCGCCGCCGCCGAGACGGAGCCCGAGAAGGCGCGGGCAACCGAAGACAAGCCGAGAGAGGCGAGCTCAGAGGAGGTGCAAGAAAAGAAGGCCGCTGCAGCTGACGATGCAGGCGCCAAAGAAAGTTAGAACAATCCTGCACTCCTTCCTTGCAGCAATAATCCGTGCAATTGGATATGTAATTTGTACCAGCACATTGGACCTGGCGGTGCTGGTGCGTTATTATCACTAGTCGGTACTGGAGTTCTAGACATCTGGGGCGTGCCTCCCGTTTTGTTAAAGCGTCTGTCAATACTTTTGGGTGAATAATATAGCTGCCTTTTAAAGAACTTTCAACCTGCTTTTGCAGTTTATTACTAGAGTCGTTATTACTATGGTCTTTAAAAGTTTTAAATCATCCTATCAGCAGGTAAATCATGTAGTTGTTGCATCTGCATCCGATTCGTGTGATCTGTTCCTGCATGCTCTCAGTTCACAGCCGTGAACTGTGGGTCTGGGACTTTTTGTCAACTGACCGATTGCAAGTAAAGCCATGCGTCGGAAGGACGTGAATCACATGGGATGTTGATGTTGGCTTGCCAATTCATCGTGCACGGCTGTACCCGCCGATGGGTCCTGCCGAGGGTTCCAAAATTCGGCGGAATTTCGGATTTCGGATCACCCCGAATTCTAAAGTATAGGCCGGTTTGTTACAGTAATCCGAAATTTCGGATTTTTTGGGCAAAATTTCGTGTTTTTTTGGCTGGTTTTGAAACTTTTAGGGGCGGATTTGGTCCAATAACCCTTAGGAAAGTCATCTCCTATGAAAATTTGTTGAAAAACCGAATTTTTTAAATATTTTAAAATTTTGGCAGAAACACTGTCAGATTTTTATAAAATTGTAGAAGCTTGATAATAATCTGAAAATTTTATGGTACTATCCTTAGTATATTAGCATAATACATAAAAAATTTCAAAATAATTTAACTTCATTTGTTATCTTTGAAAAATCAAAAACAAAATGAACATAATTGGGACAGTTATATTGTCAGAATTTTATAAATTTTCTTGAGTTTGATTATGATCTAATTTTTTTTAGAGATTAATAATTGACTCAGTAACATTATGTAAATTTTTCAAAAAATTTCAACTTTTTTTGTTTGGTCAATCAAATCTATGTAAGCATTAAACTTCGTTTGTTATATTATATTTCAAAATCAAAAAGAAAAGAACATAAATGGTACTGTTCCTTGTAAGAATTTTATAAATTCACTCGAGTGTGATCATGAATCACAATTTTTATGGGATATTAAGAACTTCCTTATAACCATTATGTAAAATTTTCAAAAAATTTTATAGCTTACATAATTTTTCATTTTGTTCAAGTTTGCCGGTAAGCCTTTTAACAGTGCAGTAGTACTGTTTGAATTTTTAAAAATTCATACAGTTTGATCATCATCTAAAAATTTTATGAGAGCATTATAGATACATCATAACCATTAAAAAAAATTTCAACAGTTTCTCACTTCATTTGTACCATTTTTCATTCGGATCAAACTTGTCGGTCAGTGTTCTACAGGACAGTGCCACTCTATGAGTTTTTAAAAATTCCTCACATGTGATAATCAGCTGAAATTTTTATGAGAAAATTAGTTATGGACCATAACCATGCAAAAAAAATTCAATAGTTTATAACTTGATTTGTACCATTTTTCATTCGGATCAAACTTGTCGGTCAGTGTTTTATCAGGACAGTACCACTCTCCGATTTTTTAAAAATTCCTCACATGTGATAATCAGCTGAAATTTTTGTGAGAACATCAGCAATATGTCAGGAACCTCCAAAACAAATTTCAAAATGTTTCGATAATGTTTAGACCACTTTTCAGCCTGTGCAAAAAACACAAAATTTCGGGTTTTTTCGCCGAATTTCGGATTTTTATTTCCGGAATGGACCAGATTTGAATTTTCAAATTCAAATTTCGTCCGAAATATTTCCGAAATTTCGAAATTTCACCGAAATTTCGTTATCCGGCCAGGGACGAAATTTATTCCGAAACCGAAATTTTGTTATCCAGAGTTCTATGTACAGTAATAGATCTACTCTCTGTTCTTGCCATCGAAATGTCTGGGTGTCCATGGTCATGGCTGGCAATCGGCAGTTTAGCACGCTCAGTACTAAGGGTTTGTTTGGCAGAGCTCCAGATTCCAGCTTCATCTGAGATCTGAAACTTGTAGGCTAAAATAAAGTGAATTAAGTTTATATTTTTGATCTAAAATTTGAAAAGATGATTCATCTAAACACTGTTAATATTAAATTTATTTACGAGGAGAGCCCTCCCCAACCAAATCAAGCTTAAATTTCGTTAATCGGTTAAATAAATGAGAGCGATTTGCTATCTTTACCTATGAAAGGTGAAGATGTTGCTCGTAATCGAACTCCATAATCACATTAAAAATGTAATTTTTCAGTTGTGGCAGATTTTAGTTTAGGAGGCAAGTAAACAGGAGTATGAGGTAGGTAGTTGCTTTCGTCGGATCATCGAATGGCCGCCTGCTCCGCCCTCACTGCAGCCTCTTTCTTCGCCGGGCCGCCGGTCGGTGGGCGGCGCGCGCCGGCGTCCGTGCGCGTCACTGGCGGGCGCGGCCGGCGCGTATCCGGCGTCGTGCGGTGTAGCGTCGGGCAGGGCAGCGTCGGGATCTCGGGGAAGCGTAAGCTCTCGTGCTGAGACTTGTAATGTCCGATCCGATCCTCCTGTGGAATTTCCTTGGAAATCTGATGGTTTTACCGGGTGTGGCAGTGGCGGAGCTGTGGAAAGCGGCGAGGGGCGCGCCTCCGGGGGCCGTGCTCGCAGCCGCGGCGGCGGCGGCGGCGGTCTACAAGGTGGCGTCCGGTCTCCTCGCGCGGCCGCCTCCGCCGCCGCGACGTCGGGAGGAACCTGATGAGGCGGTGACGCCAGCTCCGGAGCCGGTGGAGGTGGGGGAGATCACGGAGGAGGAGCTGCGGCCGTACGACGGGTCTGACCCCGAGAAGCCGCTTCTCATGGCCATCAAGGGGCAGATCTACGACGTCTCCCAGAGCAGGTCGCTTTCCTTATGCCATGGCCTCTAAACCCTCATGTAAAGCTGCGCTGCTGCTTTCATTCATAGCATTCTCCTAGTTTTTGTTCGGTAGTGACCTCTAAGTTCGGCAGTGACCTCTAAATCATCCAAGGCTGGGTTGTGATGATAATCTCTTATCTAACTATAGAAGTGGGTTCATCTGAAAAATGCATTATGAATTGAAGCAGCAGTTTTATTGGTTTGAGTTGTTGTTCTATGCTACTAGTATGAAGTGAAGAAGGCAGTATTTTGAATGTGGGATGTCAAAGAATTGTAGGTAATCAGTGATTACCTAGTATAAAAGGTTTGAGTCACAGACGGAGTTGAGCACATATCTTTCTCTTGGAGACTGGATTGTGGGACTTGTAGCAAATGTTTTCTTGACAAATCAATGTATATACTGCAAATATGGTTCGATTTGTGCATGGCATGGGGCTCCTTGTGCCTGGCATGGAGCTGTTTAGCTGTTGGTATTTTTGGAGTTGACGTGGGTTCAACTATTGAATGCTAAGCCATATGGCCTGTTTAGAGTCGACTTGGGTTAAATAACACTAATCCATATAGATATCTGATATTCTTATCCTTACCAGTGAACTCAGATCTAATTAAGCTGTTGGGACTCCTGAGAACTTTGATATGCCAAAGAAATACCATCGCATACTTGTACTGCTTTACTATGGTAGTATCAGCAACAATAGGGTTATGTTGTTTTGTCTTTGCTGTATACATTTGAAACTTTCTGGTTTGTTCTTATAGGCAGTAACTGTGGGATTATTCCACTTGCAAAACCAACATTGCACTCCATAGGTTGTGCAGCAATTAGGATTGTCCAAAACAAACTGCATATTCAGTTAAATTTCTGTAGGATCATCAGTGTTCGGTACACCCCATGATCTGATTTTTATGTGCGAGCAAACTTAGTTACAGCTTGTTGCTGCAATATTGCAGTAACAATTGTTTCAGTAAGGTCTAACCTGACTATTCCTGTTGGATGACATGCATGTGGAGCTACTGAAAATTTGGAAGAGTAGCAATTCCTATGATAAAAGATTATATATAAGCTGTATTGGATTTCTGATGAGGCTTGTTGAAATGTACTCATATGCCTATGTTTCCTCCAATGAAAATCATTAGCTAATGTACCACTTCCAGTATCATGGGTTTTCTCTTTTACAGTTATTATCCACATTCCAAGGACATCTCTATTAATTTTCTGTCGATTCAAAGTTTTCATAATCACTGAACCTTTTGTCTCAAATATCACATTTGTAATTACTGCACAAAACATATTGCGTTGGACAGTAATATGTAAATTTTCACTGAAGCTAATTCGATTTGCTCTTTGCAGAATGTTCTATGGACCTGGTGGACCATATGCATTGTTTGCTGGTAAAGATGCCAGTAGGGCATTGGCCAAGATGTCCTTCGAGCCACAGGATCTGACAGGTGATATATCTGGCCTTGGGCCATTTGAACTCAGTGCCTTGCAGGATTGGGAATACAAGTTCAACAGCAAGTATGTGAAGGTAGGAACCATAAGAAAAACAGTGCCCCTAGAACAGGGTAATGTTGGCACTTCCTCTGATATACAGGAGGAAGCTGCTGAGACTGATGCGGAGCTGAACGAAGACAATGCACCATGAACACTAAGAGATCTGCATTCTAAGGATAAGAAAGAAATGGAAGGCACTTCTGATGAAGGCTCCGAAAGGGTTGCCTCCTCACTGCTACACTGCTGTATGCATCAGGCACGAACAATTGCATAAATGATGTTTAACGTTGTGACTAGATGTGTAATGTACAATAGAACATTCAGTGATTAAATTTGAAGAGGTCGATGCCTCATTGCCACATCGAACAAGATACTGCTGTTGAGTTCCCTTTGTCAAGACTCCAAAATATGTTGCCATGTTATTAGTTGGCTGCCCGCTGCCCTGAGCGTCAATATTGTATCTATCTGTCTGCAGAGCCTTTTCGTTATTTGTTGTGCACATGTTGTCAGCTTTCTTCATTCTTTCTTACGTTGTTCTGCTGTGCTTTCTTGTGTGCACCATGCGTTTATTGGATTAGTTAATACTTCATAAATATTTTTGATTTTGAGGTGTGCTGTACATGCCTGGTTTATCTGATTTGAGCAATAATCGAGCAGAGGAAATCAAAACAAACAGCACCATACTAGAAGAGAGAAAATTCAGCATAAAGAGTAATGCCATGCGTATCCAGGTACTTCATCCTGATTGGCAGTATCTATCACACTTTGTTTATAGAAGGTACATGATTTATTGCCGAAGTTCAGAATAGTGCTAATGTCTGTTTACCTAGCTGTCAACAAAGCAAGCAGTCTATCATGATGTACATGTTTGTTGTATAATATCTAGACGTGTAATCTAGAAGCTCAGAAATTCTATTTGTTTTTGCTTTGGAAGGGCATGTTTGTTTTTGCTTTGGATTCTCTAAAAGCTGATTATGAATTGTGATCGTAGAGAAACTGATTCTCCAAAAACTGGAATCCAAAAGCACATATGAAGTGGACTGTGTATTTTAGTATATATAGGTGGGCTGAATTGTAAGAATCGATTCCGGACTATTTGTTTTTGATTTTGCTTTTGCTTTTGAGATCAGAATCAAAAGCAAAAACAAACAACCCTGTTTCAATAAGCTTTCATAATACATAAATCATTGCTCAATGAAGAAACAACAGGAATCGTTTTCTGGTGTACTGTCTGCCGAGGACAGGTAGACAGGGCATGACCAACCTAAAGAAGCCTTTTGTTTATCTCAGGGTTTATGTCATGCACGGTTTTCACGGAGTCAACTGCGTTCATCACCACCATGTGCCGTGATTGTTCCGCTGCAATAGGAAGTTGATGCCGGTTTGTCTCTACCTTTTCTCATTGCTTTTGTGTTAACGTAGGGCATGACATCTGACGATAGAATTTTTTCTCTTTAATTTTACCATAATTCCCAGTGCTGCGTTTTCATGTGCTGACCATTTTATTCTTCAAGGTATAGGACAGCCAGAGAAAAAGGCAATCACATGTTTACGGCACAAAATGTGGAGCTTTTGT
Source organism: Otatea glauca (assembly GCA_036346275.1). Classification (NCBI taxonomy): domain Eukaryota; kingdom Viridiplantae; phylum Streptophyta; class Magnoliopsida; order Poales; family Poaceae; genus Otatea; species Otatea glauca. The sequence continues at coordinate 5,218,861 of CM070729.1, forward strand.
TGTTGTAAGTACTAAAGTGTCGGGACCCGAATTTGTAAATCCGGACCCTCTGTGTATACCGCACTAGTCCAGGATCACGCTAGTGCACACAGGCTCAACATAGATGCTATCATAGTCATACACAACGAAATATAGCATAACTTTAATAATTAATAGTAACTGTTGTCTTACATGATTATTGCCACACAGGGCTTATAAAAGAAATAGCAAATAAGCAGCAGCGAAAAAATAAATAAGCGTAGCAGCTCCCCAGTTCACCGCAGGCAACTGATGAGGCTCGGACCCTAAGCATTCGCATCCATATAATCCTCCTCCACGAAGGGCGTAGATTCTTCCTCTTCTGAAGTTGTTGTTGTTGAGATGAGTACATAAAGCACTCAACAAGTTGTGCACAGCAATGCAAGTCTAATATTCTATATGCTTGGCTTAATCCAAAGGAACGGCTAATATGGCTATTTTGCAGTAGAGCGGTATTTAACAAGAATACAGTAAATAGATTGAAAAGCAGTAAAACAATAACAGTAATTAATAGATTCGGCATTTATGAAGTAAACCAAATTTCTAATCCTAAATCAATTTCCACCTCCCATGGCACCCGCCATCCCAACAAGTTTTTGTTTAACAAAAGTCTAACCCTTAACTGTAATTCCCGAGCATTGCCTAATACCGTGAGCACGGCTATTCGAATAGATTGTACACTCTGCAGAGGTTATGCACTTTACCCACACGATACAACCAAACACCACCAAGGCGAGTGATCATAACAAAGCCTTTACAATGCTACACCTAGACCCAGTACTGTTTGCTAAGGTTTCAACACTGAAAGGTTAAACCACCACAACAGGGCCCCCCTCTTGCGCCATGTGAGTTAAACCGTAAACCCGGGACTCACTGTTCACCACGACAGTACCAAAATCTAGGCTTCACAAATTATTCATATAGGTTGTCCCATTCTAGACATGTGGTTGCAAGAGAGACTCAGGTCAAAGGCTTGCAAGGTTAAGTCCTTAAAGTGATTAAGGCAAGACTTTCACATACCCCTACCAATCCTGGCCCACCTTGGCACACTGCCCCTTGCCACTTGCCCCAATCTAAATCATTACCACCCCAGTTGATTACTAAGCACCACGTGCCCCCCATTTCAATCTAGTTGTGTGACCTCCTCGCCACGACAACTTGATAGCACTGTGTGACAACACATGAAACACAAATTCTTAAACATTGTTCCATATTCCATTAGTCAAGATTAAGTGACAACATTCGGACACATGTGATGACGTGGCATGGCTAAGTAATCTACGACGGTCTAACTAGTCCCATGTTGATTATTAATATTAACCAACTATAATTCCACATCCTAGGGTGACAATTAGATCATGGTATAAAATTGACAAGGTGTGATTTAATTCAATTAGGCATATCATCTAATTCCCAAATTAATTGAAATCATTTATACACATAAAATATCATGCATAATTTAAAAGACAAAATAGCAATTTGGTGAAATTGGGTGCAACATGATCAAAGCACAACTTGCCTTGGAGTAGGTGCTAGTCTTGCTCTGAGCTTGGGTCTTGAAGCGATGAATCTTCCTCCGGATCACCGAGCAGTTCAACGTCTACGCGAAACGATGCCAAAATAGCAAATAAACACTAAAACAGAGAGCAACTAAACTCCAAAAATAAAATAAAATTCTCCAATAAGTATATCTTGATTTTAAATTTTTTAGAAATTTGAATCACTCAAATCCGAGTTAAAATGCAAAAGATATAGCCTTTTGAAATTTCAATAAATACTGAAAATACAGAAAATAGAATTTCCGATTTTCCAGAATTATTTTTCAACTGAAAAAGATTTTTATTGCGCAATTCGCGTCACAGCGGACCAATCAGCGCTACCACGTTAGCTCGGCGCATGGACCCGATCCACGGAACCACCTCAGTTCACCGTGGGCGCGCCCATGGCGCCTCGCGCCCGCGCCGCCACGCGCGGCGATTCTCGATCGCTGCGACGCCGCTCGTCGCCGATGCTCGACACGCGCGCGCATCCGGTGACGATCCGGCGACTATCGATCTACTCCAACGTGGCACTATCCTCGATCGCTCATCTTAGATCTAACGGTCCATCTTACCGGAGAGGTTCATCTGCGATGAGGATGACGCGCGATCCGGACGGTTGGCGAAGATCCAACGGTACAGATCTGAGCTACGAGACACGCTCGAGACACGACGGTGGGCTTGCACCAGAGCGGAGGAAGAGCGCGACCACCGAACGGAACTCGGATCCGAACCCGACGACGGACGGGCGCGGCAATGAACCGAAGAAAACCACGGCGGTGAAGAGACGCGAGCTCTCAAGGTCGCAGCGGCGACTCAACGGTGAAGGCTAGCATTGGCGATGCGCGATGGCAATTATCTATATATAATTAGTTTTCACCAAAGGTTCAATATACTTAATTAAAATAAATTCAAATAATTTCTGGAAAATCCAATAAATTCAAAAAATCACTAAAATGCACATAAGTGAAATTATAGGCCAAATTTTGGGATGTTACATAAAGTGACCTGCAAGCATCAGCAGTTCAACACCCATGCATGGTAATACTATGACAACAAAAGTCTGTACCAGTCAAAGGACACGTGTGAGATGTTTTGCCATTCAGTGTGAAAAGCTAGCGGTATTAGGGTCAAAACGGCGGATATTGCATTTCTGTATTTTGATCTGTATTTACCCTGAATTTGGAGCCGGTTATGAGAAGCTGGATACCAATACGAATTTAGGTTATTTGGGATGTATATACAGTATGAATATGTGACGGATTCGAGTCGAAACCGGATAAATATATACAAATATTAGTGTGTATATAGAGTAATATATGTTAAATCAAAGCACATGAGTATATAACCATAATACCAAATCTGACCATGACAAGACATAAGTATCCATATATCAGTACATAAGTAATTAAGAATTGACTGAGGGTTATACCAGTTAGGCGGTTACTACACAAATATTGAGTACGGACCAACATATTACGCAAGTACAGACCAATGACCATACATAATGATCAACCAAACCACAAACGTTTCAACTAAAAAGTTTTACGTCATGCATATATTAAGAAAGCAAAGGTGTGTGGTTGTAGTCATCATAGAACCTACCAACAAGAAAAAAGCCAGCAGAGGGCAAACATCTTCATGGCACAACACCCGCTCAATCCTCGTCATTAGCTATTTCTTCTTCATCCTACAATTTTGTAATATCAAATAGTAAATCAACATATAAGTTAGAAGCAAATACTAACTAAAGAAATAAAAAGTGCCATACCTCTATCACTATATTAGCAACAAGGGTCTCCACAACCTTCAGATCATTTATATGTAACCTTGTTAATAGAATCCGATAATTTTAAAGAAACATATATTAGTAAATAATAGAGACTTATACAATTATAAGTTCCTTTTCATCCCTAAGCAGTATACAAATGAAAGAAGAATCTCTGTATTACTTGTAAACACGAGTAGATGGTGGTGGTGAATCTGTTTCCCACCATGCCTCCCATGGGGCCGATAGGTGGGCCCTAGGCTAGGTGCCTCAGTGTATTTGGGCCCTGCACACTTTTTTCATCATTATCCTTCCTCCACACAAAATTGCAAATCTACCTCATTCTCGACTGCAGAAGCACTAGCGGCTGACACATGCCACCTACTGTGCTCTCACACTGCGGCAGGCATCGCAACAGCTCCGTCCACCGTGGCAGTTCCCCGACAAGCAAAGTAGGTGGTGAGCCCTACCTTTCTACTGAGATTGGGTACTGCGACAGGTACCTGCCGAGCTCGAGCACCGCGGTACTCCATCTTGTCGAGGTCGGGTACCACGATAACTCATCTGCAGTGGTGGGTGCATTGTTGGTGACCTACTGTGGTAGGAGATCGTGGCGTGTATCTTCTGTCCGGAGACATAGGCCCGCACTCGAAAATTGCACCCATTTTGCTGCTCTTTCTCGCTTTTTCTCCTCGCTCCTCCCTCATGCGGAATAAGGTTCCTGTGCAGTTTTAGCGCCATCCGATCGAGCCAATAAACAGTACGATTTATCTAACAACTTTCCCAAAAGATCTGAACCCATTGCTTTTTGATCAAATGGTCCACTGCAACTGCTTTTTAATTTCCACCGCTTCCTCCGCCCGCTGTCGCCACTCCCGCTCGACACCTTCCCTACGCCATCCGTCGAGGTGGAGCCGCCACCTTCACCGAGCTCTCCAAATTTGGCCGGGATCGAGAGGCCATGAGACCACCCCTAGACCCTAGCGAGGCACCGCGGCGCCTCCACCAGATCTAGGCGGGATCGGGTGGATCCGTCTCCTGCGACCTAGCGATTTTCCGGTCGCAATGGTCCTCCCTTACCTCTCCTTGCCGACCTCCTTCCACTTGAGCATCGACCACTGCCTCCTTGCCGTCGACCTATCCACACTAGCCTCGCGTGGTGCCATCGCCGGCACCCTCCGTGACCAGGGTTGGAGCCTTGGCAAAAGTGGCGAGGTGGCCGACGTGGTGGCCATGGAAAGGCTGGGGATCCACGGTAGGAGTTTGAGGCGACAACTTTCCACCGCCTCTTTCCCCTTTCTCCACCGCATCCAGCCACAGTTGTCAAGTGTCGCTCCACCGCTGCTAGGTTCGGTGAGCTAAGAACGCCTGGACGCCTAGGCGCCCATCTAGGCGATGATTAGACAATAAAAATAATAAATAATATCTCATATGATATGGAGTATGAAGATGTAGAAATATGTAATCTTCATAGCACTTACGTTATATCCATGAGAGTATCAAGATGCAGTAAATATGCATGAACCCTAATCGTACTCGTGGTAGCAATGTTGATAAAGAATTTATTCCTATAGAACAGGGATAGAGATAACTGGGCCGACCCAAATTTTCATCACTCTAGCCCATCCAACCTGTCGCCACCATTCGTCGCTTTATAGAAACCCTAATAAACCCACCCCTTCACACGCCTCCGCTTCTCTCTCTCAAACCCGAGATGGCAAGACCCTAGCCTCGATCTCCCCTATGGCCTCCCACCTTGACTTCTGCTATCTCGACGAGGGCCTCGATGGCAAGCGCCGCGAGGTTGTGGACTCCATGGACCTTGATGCTGACGCGCCTAAATCGTCCAAGCTCTGGGTCATACCCTCCCTCTTTGACCCATCCAAGCCAGCCTCTTTTGTGCAGCCCACCTACGATGGAGTCATCGCCCAGCGCATCTTGGGGTGTGCGCAGGAAGGAGCCTCGCACTCGGCGCACCTCCACAGTGTTAGCATCCTGGAAGCCAACCCTGCTAGAGCAGTGCGCGCAGGAGAAGTCCCTGAAGCGCGACTACCAGGCATGCATGGCAGAGCTCAAGGAGGAGATTTGGTAGAATAACGCTCTCCAGGAGGGAGACCTGCTAGAGCAGCGCGCGCAGGAGAAGTCCCTGAAGCGCGACTACCAGGCGCGCGTGGCGTCCCTCTTCGCCGCCGGGACGCCTAGGCGATGCCGTAACAACAGAGCCTCCCACGCTCCCCTCCGTGGCACAACCGCTCCTGGGCGCTGCAGGCCCACTCCCGCGTATGCCATGTCTCTTGCCGCGCCCCCTCCGCGGCGGCGCCCACTTCCGCATGACCCAAGTGCGACAAATTACCGCTACTCGTGCTCGGCGTCGGCCAGGCCACCCGCTACCAAGGCCTCTGGTGTCACACCGCCGCCTCTCGCGGTGGAAGAGGGGGCTAGATTTGTAAATTGTGTCCGAAGAGAGCTATTTTTGCAAAAAAAATTGAGGAAGGAGGGCTAGAATAGTGGTCACTTCGCCCATTTGTATGGCCAACATTGAATTACATTACTCCAACATTCACAATATTATTCCTTTTCTTATGCTGAAAAGATCTAGTTTATGGACGAGCTTTCTCACATTTTGTATGAGTTATAGGAGAGATTATAATTTTTTCTTTACAGGTTAACCAAATATGAGCTAATAGCTGAACAAAAGATATTACATAATCGTATCATGTTAGTTTACTGTACCTGATTATATTTTAGCTCAAAAGTTCTGAAAATTGTATCATATTGACACAATGGTATACTTTCAGTTTTGAAATTCTGTTGTGGTTGATGTCTGTCATATTGGGTGTGAAGGAACTTTTTCTTATCTTGATATTTATATACGTGTTTATTTTGACAAAAAAGTATTTTTTTTTGTCAAGGATAGCGTGAGATGCCCTGTAAGGAATTCTTTCCCAATTAAATTTGTTCGGTGCTCTGTTTTTCAAATTGCTTATCTCTTAGCTGCTGGGCTGGGCCGCATGTAAATATATTTTTTACAGCTTTGGATATTGAGTTTTTTTCTGTATCTAGTGTCGGCGGAGCAGCACAACACGACGACGATGGTGTTGTAGCACGGGCATCGTGGCAAGGAATAGCGTGCGGAGTAGATTGCGAGCAGAGCGGGACATGGGTCGCGCCGCGGTGTCGCAGCCAGGCGTCAAACAGAGACGGATTCAGGATAAAAATAGAGGGGGCTTAAAGTACTAAACTAAAGTGAGGTAAACATACTAAATGTAGTACTGTACAGTTGAAAGTTTGAAATTAATACATGAATAAAAGAGAAACATAACAAGAAAGCAAAAATACAATGAAAGATAGTACCTGGCTGGACGTTAATAGAAAGGCATCCAAAAACACATTAATACACGTTCAAAGCGATCTGTATATCCAAATTTGCAAAATTAGTAAATAGTCAAAACTTTAAAAGTATTTGAGTATTTTGTAAATTTGTATACTATAAATTTATAAATTGACTATCGGGTTTTTAGTAATGATATTCACTAATCAGGAATCAATTATAAGTTTATAACTACTCACTATTCTCCGATCAGTTATCAATATTAAGTATTCACTAATTCACCAATCGTGAGTCATCACCCTTCAACAAATCAGTAGAGCAGCACATACCGGGCTACTCGCAGTTGTCGGCATTGGGAAGCAGCAGAGCAGAGCCGAGCAAGCACGGTTGCACACAACTATCGATCGCCGGTCGCCAGCACAGTACTCACCAAGTCACCAGCTATTCTCCTCGGTGGCTCACTTGCTCGATCAGTCAAGGCTTTAGCGTTTTAGTGGTATGCCGCATATGCTTCTCGTCTTCTCCTCACGGCACATGCACTCTGTCTCTCGCGGTCTCGCCCTCCTCAAGTCCTCGCCCCCTAGTCTCCAGATAAGCACATCTGCCTTGGCGCGTCGGTGGCTCAGCTGGTTGACGTAGGGAACATCAATAAATATCATGCTAACGTAGAATGAAGTTGAATACGAGCCGAGCCGTCGCCGAGTCGGCTCAAAGCGTCCTGGGGCGCGATTCCTGCAAAGTTTAGGCTCTGTTTGTTTCAGCTTTTTCACTGGTTTAAAAGCAGAAAAGCTAAAACCAAAACAAACGACTGACTTTTAAGCCAGGCTTAAAAAAGCCAAAAACCTTCATATAACTATAAGACAAAAGCTAAGTGAGATGTGCCTTTTTAGGCTTTTTTGAGATGAAATAACCATTTGCCACTGAAAGTCTCTAAAATTACCCACCAAATGCTATCATATATAAACTCAAAAATTCTTCTCTCATCTCCTCATTTCTCCTCGTCTTCTCTCGCTCCCGTGTGCGACATGCCTTCTCCCTTCGCCGCTACGGTCTCAGTCGTCCCCGACCTCCTCCCTCCTCCGCCGTCCTCAGCCTCCTTCCTCCTCCACTGACCCAGATCAAGTTGATAAATAATTATGCTCAGAATGAAGTTTGATCTCAAGATTAATCTATGTTTTTCAATACGACATTCGGTGAAAAAAGTATGAAACATTTGTATTAGATAAATCAGTACATAAGAAAAGTCCTTACAACTTTAAAGGTTATTTCTAACTTTCTAACAATAAGCTACACCTGTGGTTCATAAAATGTAATTTGAAAAACTGTATGAAATTCGAAACCGCAAAAATCGCTCGAAAGCAAAGAGCAAAACTTCGGTCAAAAGACTCAAAACAAAACCTCACTCCATGGAAAAGTCTTATGGACGAATTGGGATCTTCTGCGGCATGATCTCTCATACCTTCTTGACCTGTTTAGCTTTTGGCAGTGTTCAAACTTCCAGTTTTTGACTTGAAATGGTCGCATCGTATGCTGCGTCGAACGGGTCTTCGTGTGCAGAAGATCCCAGCTTTGACAATTAAGCGTCGTCTCACTACAACGTGCAGAAACACAGCTGTACACACGCCAAGAAGATGTCAAATGCCAAAGGAAAATGTGAGGAAGGGTTCAACTAAAGTATTCTTCGAATGCTTCTCAATGTGTAGCGGATAAACCGTATGATGAGCTGCCTCTTGATTTTTTTTTCTTTTGGCAAGTTGATTTTTGTTCTTCTCTTTTTGAGAATGTTTCCTGATTAATTTATACATTCTCATTTCTCAATCGTTGTGGTTAAGACTTGAGAGATCCATGTTCTTACAGCATATAGAGGTGCTTTTTTTTCTCAAAAATATTTTTTTTTCATTAAGATCAATTTTGTGATGAACTGAAGATACCACATTATGTGGTAACTAATGGAGGTGAGCTGTACCACGACGTTGGTTCAGTTTAAGCCATCTGGTTTCTGGTATAAAAAAACCTCATCGAAGACTATGATCAACCGCAACAGTAAATTGCTATAGTGGCTGAAAGTTGCTACAATATCTAAACTTGTCAATGCTGTACCGGAGATCATACCGGTGTGACTCTTGGAATGATACGTTTCGGTAGCATACCGTTTCGAATTTAGTATAATAATACATATTTAAAAGTATACACATATTTAAATATATGTACACAAAAATTCACTTATAATATTAATCCAAATGCATAGTAATACTATCAAATATAATATATAGTTCAATAGATCATATTATCAATTCCACCGATATAACTGAGTATTGCCCGGTATTAAAGTCGTTACAGTACATAAGGCTACTTTGTTCCGGTTTAGATGTCCAAATGGTACATACCGGTCATACCGGCCTATACGTATGGTATGGATAACTATGATGATATCTCACTTGATTTCGATTTTTTTTTGTTTGTCTAGCGGTTGAGAAAGTGCCATTACCGCATAAGGTAGATGACACGCCTCTTAGCTAATTCCTTCTTAACACGAAGACATGCGGTTCTCCTGTCCTTAGGGAAAAAAACTATATTATTCCAGCTGAATGCTGCAAGATGTACGTTGTATATTTGTATCCTTCGGACAAACCGCAAGAAGATAAGAACCCTAGATTAGATTGTACACGCCATGTTACTCAAATTTCTCTTTGATGTTACACAATTGCAATGTACGTCTTGAAGAAAGCTGCATATGCAATGCGCTCGAAGACGTCGTCCATGGCACACCAAAATAGGAACTTGGCTTCACGTCGTCGTTTCTACGCTCTCGTCGCACGCTCCGACGAAAGTTCTACCAAAACAAACTAGTGGTAAGATAAGCCAAGCGAGCATATCGCTATTGAACATGTTTCAAAACATGGGTTGAATAGCACCCCGCGTGGTAAAAAGAAAACCTGCAAAATGCAAATACATTTGCCTCTAAAAATTCAATTACTGGTTATATCACATCATTGTAGGTAAGAATGAAGAGCAAAAAATTGTGCTAGCATATTTGGCTCAAACTTCGAGTATGTGTTGGTACGTCAATAGCTGTTTTCTTCTCACATGTGAAGTACTCAGTTGGACCCTGTATGAAAAGCAAGAATTTCGTAATAATTTCACCAAAACAGTTAAAAAATCATACATAAAATTTGAAAAAAAAATCTACATTCCAAATAGAGCAGAAGCACATAAGAACGCATCATGCATACGATATGCGAACTGTTCACTTATCTGATTCCTTCCTTTTCTTTTCTTTTTTTTTTACAAAAAATGGCTTCCTCTTGCAAAAAAATTACGAAAATAGCCCTCCGTGTACCGCGGAAAACATCTTCCACGCTATAGTACCGCGAAAAGACCTCACACGCTACAGTCTCGCGACACCCGTCCTCTCACGCACGCCACACCTCCTCCCGCGCCGTGGCTCCGCGGCAATCGGTCTTCCGTGCATCCGGAGCATAGCAAGTCGCTCCTCCCACGCTCGGTGCTAGCTCCCACATCGCCCACTTTCCGTGCTGTGGCATCGTGGCAACTCAGCCTCCCGCGGTCCTTGGGCGTGGAAGGAGTCAGGTGTCGCCCACTACTCCTTCCACGATGGGTAGAGGGTCATTTTTGAATTTTTTTGATATTTTGAGTGAATTTCAAGTTTTTTGGGATCGAATTTGAATTTAGCTTTTTAAATTTTAACTGAATTTCGTTCGAAATATTGAAATTTTACCAAAAAAATTAGATTCCCATTGCCTCTGATATATATAACCCGAAACCAAAATTTGAAGCCTTGCAAGCGGCAGGAGAGTGTGGCCACCACGTCGACACGCTTCGCCATCGGCCACAGGAGGCGCGCGCGCGGAGGCCATAGGAACTCGTGTGCCCACCTCGCTTGCCATGAAAAAAAAAACGATTTGATGGTGGCAATTTGCAACTGGGGTCAAAGATTAGGGAGGAGAAAAAGGTACGGAGAGAGATAAGGGTTGCAGATAGAATGTGGCAGCCGCAGCCAATCAGAGGACAGAGGCCACCTCGCTCCCAACACCCTCTCATCCTCCGGCTCATCACTTCACTGGTGCGCCTATAGCCAAACGGACCACACGTCCACACCTGCCAAACCAAGCGTGGCTTGGAATACGAAAACTTGGAAAATTCCGAGACACTAGCTTGTTTTAGAACCTTCAGCTTCTCAAAATCTCGTAGCGGTTCACTTTGTGTGGAGGAGCCTGTGGAAGATGGTCTCTTGTTCCACGGCGATGAACCATCACTTTATAGTAGTGCAGATAGAGATGTATAACCAATTGAGCTGTTATTTTCCCTTATGGCAGTTTGAAATTTGAACTCGAGAGTTAAAATCCCTTAGGCCTTCCCAATTCCTGCAGGAAATGAACCGTTTCCCGTGGGATTCATGCGCTCTAAGTAGGCTTTTATCGTTATGTAATAATTCGAAGCAAGCTAACTCAAGGTGGTTAGATCCAAATGAAAACCAAGTTGTTTGAACTTAAAAATCTCATCAAGGGCTAGGCAACTTCTCGGTGATTTTTTTTTTCCAGAGCCCACTCTGAACTAGACCTGAAACTCCTAAACCTTACATGCGGTGATATGATATTTCACATCAATACGAGGGCTTCTCCACAAAGACAAATTCCAGCAATAGAAAATTCAGAGCCAGCCGGAGACCTAGCCCAAACGCATCCTCCCTACTGTGCGTGGGCCCCACACGCCATGCGCCTCCGGCCTCCCACACCACACCACACCACACCACACCAACCCCACCACCGCCCCCTTCCTTAACCTTTGGCTCCAAGCTCCGGCCCCTCTTCCTCTTCCTCGCGCTCGCCCTCGCCCTCGCCCTCGGACCAACGCTAGGCGGAAATCAACTCCACATCTCCTCCTCCTCCTCGGCTCTGTCCAAGAACGCAAGGCCCAAGAACTCATCACCGATTTCCTGTAAAGCGAGAGAGGAGAGTACTCCTCTCTCTTTCTGTATCTGATTTATCCACGGTTCTTGGCCGCTGTTAATCGGGTCGGGTGTGTGGAGAGAAGGTTGCCGTTGCTATTCTCTTGATCTTGATCTGATGATGGCGAGCACGATGTCAGCGACGGCCGCCGCCCGCGCATTCGCCGCGGCCGCCAAGCCGCGGGGGTCAGCCTCAGCCGCCTGCCCGAGGGTCGCCGCCGGAGGCCGGAGGCGGTCCGGCGTGGTGAGGTGCGACGCCGGTGTGGAGGCCCAGGCGCAGGCGGCGGCCAAGGCGGCCAGCATCGCCGCGCTCGAGCAGTTCAAGATCTCCGCCGACCGTGAGTTCCTTGCGTCCCTAACCTAACCTTCCTTCTGCCCCCCCCGCCTCGAATTCGCCGCCGTTGATGCGCTTCCTGTGACCCTGTGATGTGGGATTGTGCCGGTTTAGTTTGGCTTGGATATAGTGGGATTTGGTGTTAGTTTTGGTGTGGTAACAGGTCGATAGGTGGGTGATTGGGGTACAAAAGGAAAAGGTGGGAACCTTGCATTATTCTCTTCCAGTTTTGCTTCGATTGGTGTGAGCACAGGCAGGATTTTTCCAGGTTATTGTTACTGATGAGTTGTGTTCACAGCCTATCTGGCCATCTGGCTAAGAAATTTGGGTGATAGGAGAGCAATTAGTGTGTGAGGGATTGGTTTGCGGCATTTGAGAAGGATTGGTCTTGGTGATGAGGAAATTACACGCTATCTTGACGGAAATATCGATTGGCTTTCTTGCTGCAGTGAGTTGTGGGAAGATAGCAAATGGAAACTCTTTTTGGCGGGTTAGTTGTCGTGGTAACTGATCTTAGAGCCATGGGCTTCACGGATTGGTGGAGCACCGTCAATGGGGATGAAAAATAAACGGTTATCTTTCTTATTTCTACCAAAAGAACTTTTCATAATCAGTAGTAGCCAACTGATAGTACCTTAACAAAACCGTGTTGTTAGCATCGGAGACTGCACAAAGGAGACATTTAATGTGACAAAGATGCCAAATATTCATACATATACACATAAGATGATAAGAACGAACAGTAGTTGTCGCATGCTTTTGGTATCTTGCCCAAGCATATGACATGGGAAAAAGTTGGGTTCTTTTTTGTTCTCTATGTTGTTTTGTTCTGGAATTTTGGGCTGTCACTACTAAAAATTACCAACTTCAAATTTGCAATCATTACAGACTTGTAATGTATATACGTGCTATTCCCTGGTGTAAGCATGAAATTGCTTTATGGAAGAAATATTTGCATGTAATTGTGTAATAACTATGAAACGGGTTTCATTCCATGAAAGGGAGGTTGTTTTGTTTTACGTTGGCTCGCTAAGCACACAACCCTCCTTTTTCCTGGCCTACCCCAACTTGTTTGCTATAAAATGCTTGGCTGTTGTTGTTGCAATTGTATAATAACTAAATTGAGAAAGCTTTATGCTGATGTGCAGTCAAATTAAGTTCTACTTTTCAGTACAATTTTTTCTCTCTCTCTTTGCAGTATTTGACAATGTTTTATTTTCACTACCAGGGTACATGAAGGAAAGGAGTAGCATCGCTGTAATTGGCCTCAGTGTACACACAGCACCAGTGGAGATGCGTGAAAAGCTTGCTGTTGCAGAGGAACTATGGCCCCGTGCTATTTCAGAACTCACCAGTCTGAATCATATTGAAGAGGCTGCTGTTCTTAGTACCTGCAATAGAATGGAAATTTATGTGGTCGCTTTATCATGGAACCGTGGTATTAGAGAAGTAGTAGACTGGATGTCAAAGGTAAGAATCGTTTGATCAAATGCTCGTTGCTCTGTCCATAGTGTTTTTGCCCGGCTTTTCCGTTTTTGGTTGCGCAAGAACACAGTTTGGCAAAGAAGCTTTAATGCCTATATTGTTGTGTTTTTGCAGAAAAGTGGAATCCCTGCTTCAGAGCTTAAGGAGCACCTGTTCATGTTGCGGGACAGTGATGCTACACGCCATCTATTTGAGGTATCAGCGGGGCTTGACTCTTTGGTTCTTGGAGAAGGACAAATCCTGGCTCAAGTTAAACAAGTTGTCAGAAGCGGGCAAAATAGTGGAGGCTTGGGAAAGAACATTGATAGGATGTTCAAGGATGCAATCACAGCTGGAAAGCGTGTCCGCTGTGAGACTAACATATCAGCTGGTGCTGTCTCTGTCAGTTCAGCTGCAGTTGAATTGGCCCTTATGAAGCTTCCAAAGTCTGAATGCTTGTCAGCTAGGATGCTGTTGATTGGTGCTGGCAAGATGGGCAAATTAGTGATCAAACATTTGATTGCCAAGGGATGCAAGAAGGTTGTGGTGGTGAACCGCTCAGTGGAAAGGGTGGATGCCATTCGTGAAGAGATGAAGGACATTGAGATTGTGTACAAGCCTCTCACAGAGATGTATGAAGCTGCTGCTGATGCTGATGTCGTGTTCACAAGCACCGCATCTGAAACCCCATTGTTCACGAAGGAGCACGCAGAGGTACTCCCTCGTATTTCAGATGCTATGGGTGGTGTTCGGCTTTTTGTTGACATATCTGTTCCAAGGAATGTCAGCGCCTGTGTGTCTGATGTTGACCATGCACGAGTATACAACGTTGATGACTTGAGAGAGGTGGTGGAGGCCAACAAGGAAGACCGGCTCAGGAAAGCAATGGAGGCCCAAACAATCATCACCCAAGAACTGAAACGGTTTGAGGCGTGGAGGGACTCGCTGGAGACTGTTCCTACCATCAAGAAGCTGAGATCATACGCCGACAGGATCAGGGCTTCAGAGCTCGAGAAATGCCTGCAGAAGATCGGAGAGGACGCTCTGACCAAGAAGATGAGGAGATCCATCGAGGAGCTCAGCACCGGCATAGTGAACAAGCTTCTCCACGGCCCGTTGCAGCACCTGAGATGTGATGGCAGCGACAGCCGCACCCTGGATGAAACGCTCGAGAACATGCACGCCCTCAACAGGATGTTCAGCCTCGACACCGAGAAGGCGATCATCGAGGAGAAGATCAAGGCAAAGGTGGAGAAAACCCAAAACTGATACCAGGAGAACAATTTTCTACGTCTGTATCTACATATACTCCCGATCTGTCCCGACATTCTAATTCCAATTTTTTTGAACCTTCGCTTACTGAGCCCTCGCTGAGATCGTCAACTGTATCGTGAATTAGCGCCATGGCGGCCGCTGAATCTGTTGAGATGTAGCAAAACTTCTGTGCTCCATCTGCCTTTGTACATTACTGTGGCAAGAGCCCCATTTTTCAGCTGTACTATACGCTATTTGGACCAAATAAACAGGAATCGGTGTTACCTTGATGCCTTTGATGCATTATACTACTCTGTAAGCTTGTATCGCTTTGTACCGTTTCGTAAGCGCCTGTATTTAAACTGTCGAGTATTAACAATTCTGAAGTGTTCGTCTGTTTCTCGAGATCGGTTGTTCGCAGAGTTCTTTTAAGCAATTTTGCACCGTTGGTCATTTCTTCCTATAAGCGCAAGTTTGTCAGTATTTATTTTCACGGTTTGTAAATTCTTGTCTCTTGTTCAATACGTGATTACGTAGATAGTTATTGCTTTTAACCCAATTTCGAATCGACCACGAGTTTATGCGATGCCAAGTGCAAACTACACGCGGCTCACAAGGGGAACCGAAGCTTTTTTCATCCCCTAACCCCTAAAGCATTTTTGTTTCACATATGACCTTCCCTCTCTCTTTTTTTTCCTTTTCTTTATAGCAAAAATAGCCCTCTCTCCTGTAGAAGGCATCGCGGCAGAAGACGCTCGCGAGTCAGGCGCAATGGCAGGACCACTCCACTGTCTGTATGTTGCTTTGTTGTCAAGCTTGCGTGACGCGGCAGCAAGCCTACCATGGTGTCATTATTTGCTTACTGTCGTGGTAGGCTAGCCTCCTGTAGGTCTAGAACCCTACTGTATGGTACATGGATGCGGTAGTTGACATATCATTTATCGATGCTTCCGCGGTAAAAATAAGATTATTTTTGTAATTATATGCGTATGACATATTTAAAAAATGTTAAGAGCCCAACTAAGCTGAGACTTTCCTCATGGCCTATTTAGGGGAGCTATAGCTTTTCGAAAAATCAGTTTTTTGGTTTTTTGAGCTGAATAGCAGCCGTAGCTTTTTATAAGATATAGTTTGCCAAATAGCTAATTTCTCTCAGTAATAAACCGCAAAAGCAGTACCAGCATAACTTTTATGGCTTCTAATTTATGCCAAAAATAACTTAAAAACTGAGTTTTTCGAAAGTTAAAGCTAGCTTATAGTGCCAAACAGGGTGTCAGTAGGCCCATTTGTACTCGGCCGAGACGCTGACGTCACAGGGTATGCCATCTCCGCCTGCCCGTTGGAGCGTTTACTTCGGCTTTACAGCGTAGGAAAGCTTCAGTGAGTTTCAAACCGAAAAGAAATCCCGCTTCCGTGTCGCGGCGGAGATGAAGTGGAGGTCTCAGCCTCTCAGGCGGAGGCGAAACCCACCGCCACGCCGCAGCCCCAGCCTTCTCCCCTCCTTGCGGTGCCAACGGCCATTACCTCGTCGTGGTCGCCCACTTCGATTCGGGGTGTACCGCTCCCTCCCTTCGTGTTCCGGTCCCGCGATTCGGTTGTCTTTTTTTTCTCGATTTCGGGATCATCTGATGTTCATGGGCTACGGTTTCTTCTCGATTCGTTTTGTTTTGTGTTGATCTAAGTTTTTTTCGTTCTATTGCGTACGTGATTGCTGTGTTTACGGGACCCCGGCCGATTCCTCGTTGCTTGGTTGCATCAAACGTTATTTTTCATGCGGCTTTCTTCTGGTTTGAGGTAATCTCTAGGATTTTGTTGGTTGGGGTGCGTACCTAGACAGTGTTTCCGTAATTCGATTACCTATACTGCTGGATTTGGGGCGGTTTGGTTTGGTTTGTGTTGTTTTAGGGTTTTGTTCGTAGTTACCTGAACCGCTGTTCGTGCGAGTGGCGGCGTAGGATTCCGGTTCGCGGTTGTTACTTTTTCTTCTATTTTCCACTGCAAATACGAACCTTGTATCCTAAACCGGTTCGGTTCAACAAATTCGGTTCGCGATTTGTGGATCTACAGCAAATCCGATAACTATGGTTTTGTTGCCGTATGGAGTACATGATTGATGTGGTTATACGACTCCCAATTCACCGTTGCTTGGTTGCATCGAACCTTCTTCCGATATAGTTTTCTCTGGTTTTGACGTTTTCTTGTGTTTCCTGGTGCGTATGCATAAATCGATGATGTTTCCATAATTCTGCTACAGAATTTGGATGTGCAGCTCATGGAAGGAGATGGAGGTTGTGGCAAGAGAGGATTTGGGGAGAATGGAGACCGGCGCTGAAAGCTTTGCAAAGGCACGTGGTGACCAGCCTTTTGGCACTCGTTGGCAGGTATTCAGGTGTTCAGTTTTGTTATTTTCTGTTTGTATGTGTTTTTATGTATATTCCTAGGAAAGTTTTGATAGATGGTTGCATATCATGGCCAGCCAGTATGGTAATTTAGTAATTTGTCTGGAAATGCTAATGCTTGCCTGATGAAATGATAAAATCAAGAAAAATAGATAAAACTGACAGAATATTACTTTGCTACTTTAAGGCTGTCAGTTTATAATGAAGATGACATTAATAGTCCTGTTGAATTAACGAAAAGGAAAAATCATGAAATAGACTGTCTCATCTGAATCAACAAGAATATGTCTTGGGAGTTTGGATGAGTGACGAGCTGCTGTTGCGCAATTCTTGTTTGCAATGCTTAAGTGGATTTACAGTTTCCACTGCCTCGTTTGATCTGTTGTTCAGTTGAACTACCTTCTAGGAATTCATGGACAAAGCTAGTAAATTATCAAACAAAGAAGGGAGCCATTTTGTATAGGCTCTCTCTCTCTGCTTGTGTGTTTAGTTTGGGGTGGGGCTAATGGATTTACTGGTGTTGTAAACTGTGTAGAACAACCCTTTGCCCTTGCTCTTATTGGCGGTGCCCAATGAGACCTTCTGACATTAATATTCTATACCACTGGACCAGAAATCATGCCAAAAAAAAAGAGATTCAGAGCAATCTGAGCACTGAACAATGTATCATTGATTGTTTGTATTGATGAAAGTGACTCCAGTGCTATGAAGAGATAAAACGTTAAGCATGAAATTGAGAAGTAAATTATTTCCTTAAAACTGACTTGGAGGGCTTGTAAGCTGAGCATGTATCTTTTGTTGTTTAAGTGACAAATGAAGTTCTTTTTGCTTATATACAACTATCAAAACTTACAAGCTTTCTGCTGTTCATCCTTTCCTTAAGAAATCTCCCTTTGTTTCTGATTGTTCTTACTGAGCTTTCTACTATTCATGCTTTACTTAAGAAATATCCCTTTGTTTCTGATTCTTCTTACTGACTCCCACCTCTTTGCATCTGTGCAGTTGAATTTGCAGGTATTTCAAAGGATGTATACGTGTTGATTTGGCCTAGCTGTGCATCAAGGTTTCATCAAACTATATTGCAGAAAAGATGGATGTGTTGACTTGGAGGTTAAGAGTGCTCGGCTGTTAGTTAGCACAGGGGTCCTTGATTATATGGCCATGGTTAAGGAACCTCTTAAGATGAACGATGAATCACGTATTGTAACATTCCAAAAATTTGGATTTTAGAATGTTTGAATTTCAAAATTCACCATTTGCAATTTTTTTGAATTAATTTCAGCTTAATTTGAAGTTTCAATTTATAAAAAGATTTAATTTGATTAATCTATTCATCAAACAAAAGATTTTCAGTTTTAGTTGGGTTCATTATGCCTCAAGGAATTTTTCTGTATTTTTGGAGATTTTTCTGAATTTATTTGATATTTATTTGAATTTATTTTCTTTTATTTGAATTTCTGGAATTTTGGTTAATTCGGAAAATGTTTTAAATTCTAAATCCTTCCGTGGGCGAATCCTTCCGCGGCCCACCTCCCTTTCGCTCCGCTCGGCCGGTCCGGCCCGCCTCGCGTCGCGCCGTCGCTCGCATGACCAATAGCTTAGCCTGCTCGCCTTGCTGTTTGATGCGCGCCACGTGGACGGCTAGGATCTTCGCCGCGTCGCCGCGCCGCCGCCGCCGAAACCCTAACAGCGTCGCCGCCGCACGCCAATCTCGGCGTCCGTGCGCGCGTGCCTCCCGAGGCTATTTAAAGCCCCGAGGACCCCGTCCGAGGTTTGCCTCGTGCGTCGCCTCCTTTGCCCTAGCTCTTGTCGATCGAGTCGCCGCCGTCTTCTCCCGCGAGCTCGCGAAGTTCTCCGCCGTGCCGTGGTCTTCAACGCCGTTTTCTTCCCGTCGGTGAGTCTCCGCCGCGTCGCTTGCACCTCCGGACTCCTCGCGTCCTCCGCTCTCTTTTGCCCCAAAACCCGAGCCGATCCGTCGCGATTTCACCCCGATCGTCTCCTTCTTCCTCCGCTCCGGTGGTCGCTGCGGTGTTACCGCGCCATGCGCCGCCGCCGCCTCGTCGTGGCCGTGGCCGTCCGTCGCCGCAGCGCTCGGATCTTGCCACGTCGCATCGCGACGCCGCCTTGCCTCACCGTCCGATCCGCCTCGGCCGTCGGATGTGCGCCACGCGGACGAACCCGTCGAGCCGCGTCGTCCGCGCCGCGTCGGCGCCAGCGTGGCTACGCCGCCGCTAGCCGTGCGTGGCACCGCGTCGGCGGCTCGCCACGTCACCGAACCCTCTCGATGGACTCATCCACCGTGAGCCGTGTCGCCGACGCGTGGGTCCCACGTGTCGATGGCGTTTCTTTCTTTTTCAATTTTCCGAAAACCGAAATTCCGCCAATCGCGATCGCCACGTGTCGACCTCTGTTTTTCGATTTTACGATGCGGGAATCTTCCAGAGCCCGTTCTCCTTCGTTCGAGCTCCGATTCCGGTGATTCAAATTTCTAAATTCATCTAAATTCAAGATCTATCTTCCGGTACCATTATTTTCAATTTTTGAATTTTATTTGAATTTGTTTTATTTATTTGCCTCGTTTCGCGTGTAGACGACGCAGTCGAAGATCATCGAATCAACAATCGAGGTACAACCAAAGAAGAGGCAAGAAGGCAAGTCTTCCTTGAACATGTTGATCCCAAATTTTATGAAAATGTTATGTTGTTTTTAAATTATGCATGCTTACTTTTATGCAAAGTAATTTAAATGTAGTCTTAAGGTTTAGTTAAATTCATTTGATATACCCTCATTGGTATTGATCATGTCGAACCTTTGACACCCTAGATGATATATACTAGCTATTTTATTTGGTGATATCCAGTAGATTAGCATAGAACGGTAGAATTGCTTAGTCCAGCTTAAGCGTTTCGGTATTGTGCTATTATGGGAATCATTTCAAATGTTGTTTAAACTTATTTGTGAAAGTGCGGCAATTGGTGTTGCTGCTGTGGTTTAAGTAAAATAAAGTGGAAATGGTTTAGACAGGCGGATGGATGTTTGGCGGGTGCGTAAAGCACGAGACCTTGGTATGTGAATGTTCCGCCTAGTCAATTAAGGACCAAGCGTGTGTTACCATGGACCGAGCACTACCGTACAACCACAAGTCTATATGGGTACGACGGCTAAATAATTTGTGCGTCTCATTATTAGCTTCGCCGGTTGGTGAGTGCGGATGTTGGCAGCGCAAGAGGGGCTTCAGATCTTTGGCGGCTAGAACCCTAACAACGGTGAAACCTTAGCGGCGAGGTTAATAGTGGGGTTGTGCATTGTAAAGGCCTTGTCATGATCTCTCTGCCGACACACCAAAGGAAGTGTGTTAAGTGCATGGCAACAAGAGTCGATCATGTCTTGTGGGTAAAGTGTACACACTCTGCGAATTAAAACTACTTAAGTAGCCGTGCCCACGGTCAAGGGCGGCGAGGTACGCTTGCACATTGTAGATTTTATGGTTTTGTTTCAAAGGAAAATGATGGTTTGGGAATCAGAGCGGATGGAACTCTCGGGTTATGGTTTGGCGGATGGAGCCGATCGGTAGATGGAACTCGCTTTAATTGTCATATCAAATTCAATTACTATACAATTACATTTTGATCAAATGATGCTTTGTGAATTTACTATTGGTATTTAAAGTTGAACTTTGCTTTATGCTAAAAAGAGCCATATTATGCCTTCAATTGTTTAGCCTTGCATATAGTTATCATGCATTATGTTTCCAAGACTTGCGAGTACATTTTGTGCTCACCTTGCAACATCCCCAACCTTCCACAGAAGAGTTCGCGGAAGCGGAAGGTGACTACGACTTCTACGCTTGTGGTTATGATGAAGGCGATCCGGAATGCTAGGACGCGAACCCCAGTCGATTGCCTGTTGGGCAAATGGATGGGCTTACTTACTTTCTTCTTTGTTATTTCGTTTCATTGTTTCTTATTGAACTCAAGCTATGATGCTTCTTATTTGTAATAATTGGCCATAAGGCTAATATTCTTTTGCTTAATTAATATTATTTGATTCGTGATATGGATGTGTTGTCATCACTGTTTCACTGTGTGTGCTAGCTTTTCCTGGACTAGCACAGGTTATACACAGAGGGTTCGGATTTGAAAATCCGGTCCCGACACGTATTAAGACATCTCTCGATGGCATGAATTCATCTGCGCTTCATGGAACTGTAAGGTCCATTCCTATTCTGATTTATATACTTCATTTTATCCTTTGCTATGTGCATATTGAATGCATATAGGTTATTGTGAATTTGTGACTGAAGATACTATATCTGCTGCTATGCAGGTTATAAGGCCCAATGCCAGTTGGAATGATATTGTGATTTTTCCAGAATCTTAAGGTAGAAACATAAAGGTGTACTTTTGCTTGAATCTGATTATTGCCATTGTTTTTTTACTTCATCTTATTGAGAATTATCTAACGACTTTATACTGTTTTTTTTGTTCTTACATACTCTTCTTTCCAGCTAGGAAGAAGGTTTATCACACCTTAGGAAATGAGCAATATTTCTGTCTGACACATTGGAGTGGCAAAAATCCATTGGCTAACACAAATAAAATGAATACTAACTAACTTCATTAGTGCCAAGGAACCAAAGCTGCTCGCCATTTTATCTGGTGACTGAGATATTTGAGAATGTGCCACAATCTGGATGTTCAAATTTCCCTTCTATGGGCAGGTAATGCCAAAACGGGATCATCCAATCTGATATCCTAAACTTCACAAGGATATATTTCCTCTTAGGAACCAGCACCACACTCTTGATAGCATGCAACAAATCGGTAGCCAACAGCCATGAAACCGACCTTTCCCCTCGGTTTTGGTCCCACTCACATCAACTGACACTTGGGCTGCTTGAGTTTATGAGATAATTCCTATATCCTGTTTGACACAATGACAGCATATAAACACTAGAAGCTGTCACCCATTAGTTTAAGCTCTCCAAAGATAGAAGTGTAAAAGTCTAGCCCAAAAGTCAACATGTTTTAAGTGAAGACAAGTAGGTCATCATGTTTGTGTTTATAAATCGTCTTCTAGAGAAGTACAACATATGGAATTACAATCATGTGATATGTGATGTTTCCATGAGTGGGTGGGTTATACACATTGTGGAGAAAAAAGGTTGTTAAGACCGATAGACGTTGGCACTGGGTAAACCATCACATGTGGCATTTAACAGCCTTGATTGAATGATTAATCGGGCATGCAGGGAACTGCCAAGTATAGCCTTTTTAGAGACTGTCCTTCTTTGGTGTTCATTCAGCTGTAGGTACTATTCACTCTCGAGTTGTGAGGACCCTAAAATTCCAATCAACTAATGAACTCATTAATCAACTAATCACATATTTAAAGAACAATTAAATCTGATAATCATCTTTATGTATAAGTATTAGGATGACTAATATGCCCTTTGGTAGCCAGTAAAAGAGTGAGGGTAGAAGGGTAAACATAGCACAATAAAAGGATAAGGGTGAGGCAGCCATTAGCTTCACTCTTCCTTCCTCATTTTCCAGCCAACAGCAAGCAAAGCAGAGATTCATCTCCCCTTGCTCCTTCCCCAGTTGAAAGCAGCAGCAGCAGTAGCTAGTTCACCTCCCCTTCCTCCCATTTCCAGTTGGGAAGCAGCTAGTTCTACCCCTTTTCCTCATTTCTCAGCAGCAGCAATAGCTAGGGCATCCCCCCTCTCCCCGTTCTCAGCCAAGCATTCAATCCAAGCCAGAGAGCAAAGCCAGCCAAGCATGCAGCTCATTCACTCCCTTTCCCCATTTCTTAGCCAAGCAAGCAACCAGTAGAGGTTTCCCTCCCCTCGCTCATCTTCAAAACCGAGAGAGAGCCAGCAGCCAGCAAGATTCATCCTCCCTTGCTCATCATTTCCAGCAAGCAAAGCAACCAACCAAGCAAGCCATCCCCCACTGCCATTCCTCATTTTCGAACCCAAGCCAAGCAAGAAGGAGAACCAGGAGCCAAGCAAGAAAGAGAGCAACCGGAGGAGGAGCTAGATCAAGATCGGACCTCGACCACCCCTCCACCAGTGCTTCACCAACACCATCCTCATCTCCAAAACCGAGCTCGCTCATCAGGAGCACAAGTAAGGTAGTAGAGTAGTAGTAGTATAGCAATGTAGTATGCAAATGGGTAGATTAGGTGGAATAGCAAAAAGCAACAGAAGAACTAGGGTTAGGGTTCAGCCAGAGCCGGCCGAGCTAGAGGAGAAGCAGGAAGGAGAGAGGAGCTCGGCTCTAGTAGAGTAGCAGCCGAGCTAGGGTTAAGCCAGGGGAGTTTGTCCAGAGAGGAGTAGCGTAGGAGAGTAGAAGTAGAGGGAGGAGAGAGTAGCTCAGGAGCTCGGTAGAATAGAGAGGGAGAGGAGAGCCAGAGGTAGGCAGGGGAAGAGAAAGAGAAAAGGTAGAGGAAAGAAAAAGAAAAGAGAGGAGAACGAAGAGGAGAAAATGGAAAGAAGAGAAAGGGGATTTTTTTTGAGAAAATAGGTAGATTGTTGTCATTTGCGATCAGTATGGACAATTAGCTAGTTGTATGCATCAGAAACCCAAAAAGATGTTAAATGACTACATTAAGGCCCTGTTTGGTAGAGCTCCAGATCCTAACTTCACCTTAGATCTAAAACTTGTAGGCTAAAATAAAATGAATTAAGTTTATATTTTTAGTCTAAAATGTAAATAAGATAACCCACCTAAACACTCTTAATATACCCACAGCTCCAACTCGACGGGTCTGGTGGAGCTGGAGCTGTACCAAACACAACATAAGTAAATGAGCAGTTAAAAGTGACCTTATAAGTGCATGACATCTAAGGGCCTGTTTGTTTTTGTTTTGGATTCTCTAAAAGCTGATTCTGGATTATAGTTGTAGAGAAGCTGATTCTCTAAAAGCTGGAATCCAAAAGCACATATGAAGTGGATTGTGGATTCTAGTGTATATGGGTGGGCTGGATTGTGAGAATCGATTCCTAGAATCAGGCTGTTTGTTTTTTATTATGCTTTTGGGGCCAGAATCCAAAATCAAAAGCAAAAATAAATAGGCCCTAAAAATGGCAATCAACACCCTTCGTATAAATGAAATTGCAACTATTGGAATGGTTAGACGCCATAAATGATATTCAAATTAATTGCCATAGATTTAGTACTCTACAATTTTAGGATCTAGATTGAATCCAGCA
Source organism: Otatea glauca (assembly GCA_036346275.1). Classification (NCBI taxonomy): domain Eukaryota; kingdom Viridiplantae; phylum Streptophyta; class Magnoliopsida; order Poales; family Poaceae; genus Otatea; species Otatea glauca. Next base: position 5,243,152 of record CM070729.1, read on the forward strand.
GAAGGCCATCTTCAATATGAGTGAGGCCGAATATATCAATCCTAATACAGGCAAGCTTCCCTTGATCATGATTTAATAAATGTTTTCAAAAGCTTTTCTATGCTTATTTATATCACCACTGTAGTAAAGGTTATTTTATAAATGAAGGTATTAGATTGGTTGTGGTTGGGAGGAGGGTTGAGAAATGGGTTGATGGGTTGAAAATGGATTGCTAGATGAATAATTGGATATGGCGGTAGATTGGTTCATTTAGTTAATGGGATGGTTGGCGTGTGTTAATGTGGTTGGTAGAGGGCACCGATGAGAAGGATTGTAGGTCGGTGGGGTTCTCTATATAGGCTACAATATAAGGTCAAAACAACTAACACTTGAGCAATGAGCCGTAAAACCAGTATCAACCATATGTGTGAAATCAACCAAAAAAGGTTGTCCTATGAAGGTATTAGAATCTCCACATTGGGTAAGCGTAGATAATTAGGAGTGAGAAGCTGGGTATGTTGGAGGCCCAATGAAGGATACAGAGTGAGAAGCTAGGTATGCCACGGGTTCCAATGAAGGACACAGAAGTAAGAAGCCGGGTATGCCGCAGGTTCCAGTGAAGGACACAAAATCAGTTGCAGTTGATTCTTTCAGGTTATATATGTATAAAGTCTTGGGTTGAGTATCAGTTATGCTGCAGTAGTATGATACAACTGTATCTTTGAGTCGTGGGGCAGCCTGGAATAGGTGTCCCCAACTTAAGGGCAGTGTTGGAGATCTAATACTGGAATAATGATAAACATTCTGGGGCATCTCTTGTGGGCGTCACTATATGTAAAGAGGAACAAACCTACGCAGGGTAAATCTTGAATTCAGCCAGTCTCTTGGATTAGAGACTATGTAAGCTAAATCTATCTCATATACAGTGTTAGTAGTCATTTTCTAAAATCTAAAATAAACCACCTTTAAAACTAAATCTTAATTTATGTAAAAATGGATTTTGGGGGAAAAGTGATTACTAGCTGGATGGATTTGGATTGGATTGGGAAAGAAAATCATCTATTTCATTTTCTATTAATGTTTGCTGAGTACCTCCTTACTCACCCTTGCTTAAATCCCCCTTGCTTAGAAGGTGAGTCCTATGGACACTTCTTCGAGGCCTGGGGTGAGGACTGTTCGCAGGATCAGGATTTACATGAGGAAAATTACTACTACTATCAGGAGGAGTAGAGGGTCTAGTAGGTCGTATTCCCTCTATGGCAGGCCATTAGGGTAATAGGAGGTTACAAGGTATTTGTTGTATTTGGAACCCATGTAAGAATTAAGGTAATGAACAGATAGCCTTGCGTGGCTTAATGGAATGTAATAAAGAGTTCCATTTTCAGTCTCTAATTATTGTTCTGCTGCAATACTCTGAATACGGTATAGTAACTGTTAGTGTTATGCCCTTGAGGCAATCATTTAGATGATTGTAATATGACTATGTTTATGAATAATAATATGATTATTGGTCCAATGAATGTATATCATTGTATTGATTAATAAGTATGTGACTTGCTTATGAAGCTCTTTACTTATTGATGTAATTCGATAAATATCTCTGATCGGATATCATCGTATATGACAACGATGAATAGATCAGCACATGTAGTGATCGATGATCATGCTTCATAGATCATGGGATATGGAGATATCATCTATACATTGTGGACGCATGTTGAAGAACATGAGTTAGATAGACCCGCAATGAGACACCGCGAGAATGTTTCATTCTTATGTGTCATCAGTGTATCTCATACATAGTAGATGTATGATCTTTAGACTTGAGATTGTCATATTCCCTACATGTGTAATAGTTTTCCTTGGGGCTATCAAACACTACTTCCTAACCGAATAGTTATAAAGGTAGCTTTCATGTTTACTATAAAACGTGCAGAGGGAAGTGAGCAGTCAAGATGGAATTTGCCACTCCAATGAAACAGAGATATATGATAAAGCCACTCGTGTGATATGATTAAGTAAGTGCATGGCCATGCTGTGATTGAGGAGTCAATCACAACTTATTAATATATCACGGATACGAGAAATGTATTGAATCATCAAAGGATGACATGCTTCTCGCCTTGAGTTCAATCTTCATATACTTGGCAAAGGGATTATTACATGAGTACTTTTGATAGGTTCTGTTCGATTTGATCATAGTATGTTTGGGAGTTAGCATACTTTGCAAGGAGCCGCTCCATCTATTGGATTGAAAAGGAGTTTTTCGAATCCATGTCCAAACGTACGTGAACCTGCAGGGTCACACACTTAATGGTGGGACGCATTAATTTAGATTTGATCCATAATTAATGGACCTCGTGGGCTTAGCACGCTGATGGGCCCTGGTTTAGGGTTTCATCTTGTGGCTATATTAGGAGGGGAGGAGGGTGGGCGCAGGGTGTGCTTTCCCACGGTTTAGAAGTGATTCAGCCGAAACCCTAGCCTCCTCCTCTCGCTGCCCCTGCCGAGAGACCAGGTGCTTGCACACCGACGCACGGCGGGATGGGTGGACTACTGCGGTGACGCTGCTGCGACTGCGACGTGGGAGGACGATCCACTCCATTGACGTAACGACTACGGCGAGGACGATCCACTACATCGACGCGCGAAGGATTCCGCAACTGCGCGTCTAGTGGTAATCTAATCTGTGATCCCCTTCTTGCGAGTAGCTTTCTAGTTATGCGGTAGATATTTTTTGGTGCTAGTGTAGCATACCGCTTTCCTCTTCAGTAACCGATAAAGTATTAGGGTGCTCGATATTTTGTTAGCTACTATACTGAGATTTGCGTAATTAACTCAGGTGTAATGGCAGTGTAACTGTCGTTACCCAGGCTAATTTTGCAGGCCGCCACAGGTGGTATAAGAGCAATGGTTATGAGAACCATGCAATTAAATAACTAGAGACTAGTAGAAAGTCTAAGGGAAAGATTTTTCTAGCTATATGGCACTAGCTATATTTATAACCCTCATCTTGTCAAATGATAGTAGTATGCTTAATTTTAAATATTTGATGACAATAGCTGACTACCAGTGCTGATTAGCTCCTTTTTAAGAAGGGTAGGAGTGAGAATTTAGTTTTCCTTGTTGTATGAGGATATGTTGGTTTGGCATATATTAATACTATTGCATTAATGCCTTTCTCTATGTGAGCTGACTATGCATAATTGCATCCATCGCATTGCATTTTAGTTCTGTCATTTTAATGTCATGTTGCTACATATGTAGTGTAATGGATTAGGCATCTCATTATCACCATAATTATCATTTTGAATAATGACATGTTGCATGCATACCATTAATCAACAAACCATGCCATCATATTCATAAGAACTACAAGTAGTACATGAATCAAATAATGCTATGTGACATGTTAAAATGAGGCTAGACATATTGTAAAATTAATTATTTCACGAGATTGATATCTCATCTTTGCATTCTGTTCGTTGCCATTGCAATCATGAGTAGATTCATATAGTCAATAATGCATACTTTTAATTATTGTAGAGACCAGATATAATGTATATGGGGCATTTTTATGAATACTAGGTATTAATGTGCTAAGGCGGGTATCGGTGTTTAGTTACTGTAATGAAGCTTGCAATGTATGTTATGTGCTAAAATGCTAGGGTGATGCTATTGCAGAATTATTTCTATTCTGCAAAAGCTAGTAGTCATGACTGCAATTCTAATTATCCATGATTTCCTTTCTATCATCGTATTCTAGTAGTACTTTAATTGTTCCAACATAAGTTAGATAGGTTCCATTTAATCAATCAATTAGCTTATGCTTGGTTACATATCATGTGCAAAAGTAATGCCATACTCTATAACAGCTTTCCTAGAAATGATAGTAATATCAAGATTAATATTTCCTTATTCAATCAAAAATCAGTGGCTGCATTTTAAACTTGGCAATCTTAGAGTAAATAGCAATTTCTCACTCTAGTACAAATGATCATGATAAATGCCATATCCTATAATTGCTTATCTCACAATTGCATGATCATCATGTTTAGTACTCCTTTTTACGATAATAGTTTGGATAAGTGCCATTGAATTAATGATTCATGCCTGCATTTTCAACTTTCGCCTTATATTCCTATCTATTATGCCATTCATAAGAAAACAGATTAGACATGTTCTATTCAACTGATTAATTATGATGATATATATTAGATATCGTAAGCCAAAACAATGCTTTAAGGTATAACTAAGGTATAATTGCATTTTTAACAAACCGCAGTACCATTATAATTAGTGTTTCTTATATGTTGATAGATTGTATAGTTTCATGTAACTAATGATTCCTATTATTAATTGTTCTAGGGACTTAATGCCATAGTTCCTGTTGAATAAGGTGAATGTTATGCACTAGCATGTTAGGAATAGTCTAATTGCATGGCTGTCATAGTTGAATATGTGAGTACTAGGTTATAGCGCACGAAAAAATTTCTATGCCATGTATCACAGGACTAAAACAACCACAGATATGCATGATAATAGTAAATAAAATTTTAACTTGTGCAGAGCATGTAAGATACCAATATGCTAGTATGAGAAGATGTTTATTCTGCCGTCAGCATGTTGAAATTTCCATAACCTACACACTGGAACTAGAAATGGTATATAATGAGATACTAAGGATGGGATGGGTGTGTGACCATTTTCATTTCATGAGAACTGGCTATCAGATTTTTATAAAATTGTACAAGCTTGATAATAATATGAAAATTTTATGGTACTATCCTTAGTAGATTAGGATCATGCATAAAAAAATAAAATAATTTAAATTCATTTGTTATCTTTAAAAAATCAAAAACAGAATGAACATAATTGGGACAGTTATATTGTCAGAATTTTATCAATTTTCTTGAGTGTGATTATGATCTAAATTTTTTTGAGAGATTAATAATTGACTCAGTACCATTATGTAAATTTAAAAAAAAAATTAAACTTTGTTTGTTTGGTTAATCAAATCTATGTAAGCATTAAACTTCTTTTGTTATATTATATTTCAAAAATCAAAAAGAAAAGAACATAAATGGTACTGTGCCTTGTAAGAATTTTATAAATTCACTGAAGTTTGATCATGAATCAAAATTTTTATGAGATATTAATAACTTCCTTATCACCATTCTGTAAAATTTTCAAAAAAATTTATGGTTTACATAATTTTTCATTTTGTTCAAGTTTGCCGGTAAGCCTTTTAACACGGTAGTAGTACTGTTCGAATTTTTAAAAATTCATACAGTTTGATCATCATCTGAAAATTTTATGAGAGAATTATAGATACATCATAACCATGCAGAAAAAATTTCAACAGTTTCAAAATTTTTCGATAACGTTTAGACCACTTTTCAGCCAGTGCAAAAAAACTCAAAATTTCGGGAATTTCGCCCGAAATTTCGGGTTTTTTCGCCGAATTTCGGATTTTTATTCCCGGAATGGACCGGATTTGAATTTTCAAATTCAAATTTCGTCCGAAATATTTTAGAAATTTTGAAATTTCACCGAAATTTTGTTATCCGGCCAGGAATGAAATTTATTCTGAAACCGAAATTTGAAACATTGCTATGTACCAAGCTATTTATAATATAAACCAAGTATATATCTTCAATTTTCTTTTTACCAAACTAGATACCTCTTAGGTCACAAACAACAAATGGATCTAGCTACAAGCTACATCTAAAACATATATCTTCAAATTCTCTCTTTATCAAGCTAGCTAGTTAGTTGCTTACATAAAAAAGAATAAAATGGATCTTCAATTCTCTCTTTACCTAGCTAGCTAGCTACATCTTCAGTATAATACCATTATAACCAATTACTACTTTAGAACACAAAGAACAAATGGATCTACACCAATCTAGATCAAACCAATATCTTCAAATATTCTCTCTTTATACCAAGTTAGATCTTCGATCAATATAATGCAATTAGAACCAATTACAATCTTATATCACCAAGAACAAAAAGATCTACAATCACTCTTCTAAATCCACAGTCTCCTTACACCAGATCGTCTTACAATCACACCCACATCAAAAATAGCTCGGGAACCCTAAGTGGGTCGGGGGCCTCACGACTCCCTATACTTATTTCTAGGAAATGCTCGTCACAGACGGTTCTAACCAAAAACCGTCTATGATAACACCTCCTCAAACGGTTCTAGCCAAAAATCATCAGTGAGAGGGTCAGTGATAGGTGTCGATTTTTTTAGAACCATCTGTGATGTGGACACCTATTATTGACTCTTTCACTGACAGATTTTAGCTAGAAGGGTCAGTGATGAGGAGTCTAATATAATAAACCTTTTGATAGTAGCGACACTTTTGTGCTCTTCTGCACCCGTCTTTACATGCTAAACAGGACCATGCATGTCCCGTAGCTCAGTGTACATAACAGCTGCCTAACTTCTTCTGCTGTTCCTAAATCCTTACAATCCTAACAGATTCTAGAGTGAGAGTATGGCCGTGAGAGAGCTTAGCGTATTGGGCGAACGAACTATTCCCTTAATTTGCTTCATGTTCCGTACCCAGCTTATTACGAGAGGTATTTTTCAAAAAAAAACCTATTATAATTTATAAGAGGTCAATCTAATACATTAATACATTAGAACAAGTACAATAATAAAGCACACTACTTATTCTATCTCTCATCCAAATCATTTAGAGTAAACTTAAAGCCAACTTGTATAATACTATCTCTAAAGGCTGTCTCTAATAACTATTTCTTGTCTCTTGTACATAACTAGTTTAGCTTGTTTCCCGTGTCATATTGACTCTTGCATAAGAGCCACCTCTCCTCTCTATTTTCTTTTTTCACTCTTCTACATAGAACAAAGTTAATATGTACAGATTAAGTGTAAGCTAAAATAGCCTTACTGTATAGGCCCCTTATGGTACATACCCTTATCATATATTAGGGCAAGTACAATAGTAAAGTCAACTACTGGCTAATAGTAAATTAAAAGTCAGCTTGTACAATAACTGTCTCTAAATATTGTCTCTAGATGTTGTGTAATAACTATTTTTTCTCTCTTGTACATAAATGATCTACCTATACTTCCGTGCAAAGCTGGCTACTAAATAAGAGCTAGCTCTCTTCTCTTTCCTCTTTTCTCACTCCTCTACATAGATCAAAGCTGATGTGTACAGTTTAAGAGCCAGCTGACATGGTCTTATTGTACATGCCCTTAGAGTCCAAGTCGGTGCTAAGCGTCACATTTACTACTTACAGAGAGTTACTAGACCATAGGAAAGGTAGCCGGTGACTTTGTTGTCCATTACCTTCTCACTATAAAGAAGCAAAGCAACACATTTGCGTTCAAACTTCTTAGTCCCAGTTCTTCAATCCCATGTCCCTTCCTCTCTGCCTCACCTTCCCTTGTAACACTTCCTGAAATTGCACCATGTCGAGCTTGAGCTCACAAAACACCAGGCTAATGCTGCTGCTCGCCGCCCTTCTACTACTAGCGGACAAGGCAAGCGTCAGCTACAGCCGGAGAATTCCAGACCTGGATGCCATGGCTCTCGGCGGTGGCTCGCCGCCAGCGAACTACTTCTCCAAGCAGACATCATCTTCAACCTCAAGGCTGCATCATGGTGATGGTTATGACCACATGCACGGGGTGTCCAAGAGGTTTGTGCCTCAGGGGCCAAACCCACTGCATAACTGAGCCAAGCTTTGCAGCCAGAGCTGCAGTTTTGCTTTCATCCACAATGAGCGATCTGTCGCTTCATCAAGTGATGTGAAATAGAACCCTTAATTAGGAGTAAAAGTACTGTATGTATGTAACATTATGGCATTTTTACATAGTAAAATGGGATGCAGTCTCCTGGTGTGTATGAATATATGATGACAATGTTATCGAAAATATGCAAGTGTCTTTACTAGAATGATGTATGGTGCTAGTCAAAGTCTTCAGTTTAGTTCAGAACCTACAGGTGTGCTCTTGTCCATTTGCAGAGTAGAATAAGATCATATTTGTGATGTGTATGATAAGAATAGTGCACGGATGATTGATGAGTTAGGCAGTAGTACAATCCAAGGTATCTGGACTTCAAAATTGTGGATCATAAAGGCCGCATGACAGCTAACAGTTCAAAATTTCAAAGCAGTACTACTGTCCATATATCATCCAAATGCATATCATTGTTTAGTCAGGTAGGTGGCAGCTGATAGACTAAATAAAGAAGATGGAACGAAAGATATTTTTTCTGCGCCGCTCCCCGTCTTTGAGTAGGAGAATAATAAACCATAAGATAACATGAGAAAAAAGATAGTTCTTTTTTTACTATTTGGTAAGACAATTAGAACAAATCGGGATTCAAGTGGGAGGTCACAGCACATTAGGTGCTGACTAGGACAAGTTTCTGTATTATGATACATCAAAAAAGTTGGCTGTTACTGTGAGTGTGATCTTCATTGACTTGGAGCACAAAAAGCAATTCAGGACTACAGAGAAGATCGAAAGCCTTCCATCTGATCCAAATATGTTCCACGGAACAATATCACCAGCGGTGTCTTAAGAATCACTCACAAGTAGGACCTTTTCACGATGACAAGCTCCATCAGAGTTTGTAAACAACAATTAAATGAGATTTATGCAAGCTACAGGCGCAAACATTGCTTAGTGTAAATCTAACTAGGTCCGTTTGCGCGGCGGCACGCCGCGCCGCGCAGATGTATGATGATATGGAATGCGTTTTCTTTTTAGTAAAGAAAAGATTTGTGCTAGGGAAATAAATCTATAACATTTAGAGAGACTGTTTATAGAAAACTGCGGCTAGATATATTATGTGAGGCACTTTGGGGGAGGGGAAGTGCTAAACAACATCTATCTTTAGTTTATAGAAAAAATATAAATAAAATATGAACATGAGAAAGTTGGTTTCGAATTTAAACCCAGCTCAACCGTTACAAAAACAGACGGTGGCACGCTGTATGAGTACATATCTTGTGGCTGGCGCACGCGCGAGGGTGCGATACCGCAAAAGGGTAATGAGTCTATGTACTTGCTCCTGGGCGCAAAGACATTCTAAGATAACGAAGGACATGAAATTCTCAGTTCTTGAGTTGGAGGAAGCATACATGAGGAAATAAACGAGGATCACCATTTTCTGTAAAGTTTACATTTTTGTAATCAGTAAACCGCAACTGAGATATGTCTAGATTCGTCTCAGAAAGTATTTTCATATTGTTACCATTTTTTTAGGTTTTATAAAAAGATTACAACAGAAATTAGTGGTAAAATTTGTGTTTTGGGGTCATGCTGATGTCAAAAACAACACGTTTTTTACTTGAGTGAATGTCATATATGGTAACCACATGATCGTTATCTAGCATATGAGGTTTTCAGAACCTGAGACACCTCTTTGTTTATTACACATAAAGTTGGATGAATCTTAATGCCGTATTTTCTTCTATGACCAGCCTTTCCTGTCTACTAGTTCCTTTGACAACCTCACTCCTAATACAGTTAAAAGGTACAGCTAAAAAGTCTAATACAGTTAAAAAGTACAAATGGTTGTAACCTTCATTCCTGCTGTGAATGTCTGTTTATGAATTTGCTATGCACAGTACAAAGCTGAGCTACTTAAAAGGTTGCATTCAAATTCATTTGTGGTAGTATTTGGGACCAATATTATAAAGGCTTATGTCAGAATTCATGGTGATGCTAACTGGCCTAAGAATCTAAAAGAACAGATAATTACTTTTCAGTATGCATAAATATAGGGAGAGAAAAGAATACCATCATGGGGTTCTTTGCAATAGCCCACACTTCAACAGAAGCATCACAAAACAGAATTAGAAGGTACCTGGGAAAGAATATTATGCTCGAGAAATCATGAAAAATATAGTGGCAACAAATGTACCAAAATTTATGTGTACTCAATTGTAAAAGGTAAAAAACAGTTATGGGCCCATAATCCCAGTGATTTAGGAGGTTCAAGTTATGCAAAACAGTACAAGGAGATCTGTATAAATTATAATTTCTGAACCCAAGAGCACATAACATGAACTTCTTGGGTAAATTCAGGTAATGAGTAAAACTAAGACACACACTGAGCACACAATGCACTAAACTACTAATGCAATCTGCATAAAGAACAAATTGTGTACCCAAGACTACAAAAGTCGGAATTATTAGCAGTAGCACAGCGCATCACCATCCCTCCTACTTCATCTCTAAATTCACATTGAAGAGGCTTAAAGGTTGAGTAAAAATTCAGAGGCACAGCGAGCATACTAACAAATCAATTGTGACTGTAAAGCAGAACCTCAGTTTTATCAGAAGCTCATACAACATAAGAACAACTGTGGAAAATTAGCTCAAGGCATGAAAACAGGAACGGTTTCGTGCCATCCCTAGAAAAGTGTCAATAGTCGATCTTCTTGTCCTGCATAGAAAAATAGAAGGGCAAAAAGCTAGGTTTCAGCCATCTCAACAAGGGCATAAAATATTTTGGCCAAAAAAAAGGACAACGGCCTTTATAGTTTAGATTCCAACATTCAAACTAACTTCAACCGAGCTGCTTTTTACACAAAAACTAACTGCACGAGCACCAAGGCAATTTGCCTTTCTAGATTACCTGCAGTGAGCCCAGATTGAACCTTCCTGGAACAGCAAGTCAGCAACCAACTACGGAAAATTAACTCAACGCTGGAACATCACTCATGGTGACCGCACATCAATCTAATAAGCCACAAATTGACAGCGCAGAACCTTGCAGCCTCAATAGACCAACACCCCGCATGAAATCACCCAGCCCAACCAGCGTTCTGCATCACAATAAACCATTGCCAATACCCATATCTTAGGAAGACTTATGAGCTCTGGGTTCATCTAAGAGTACATTCATGCTTGGCCAACGTAATATCCTGAGATGCACATCCTACATTAGCACAAAAAAAAGTGTAAAAATCATAAGAGTAACAGTGTATCAGAAAGTTCATACACTGCACTCCATTTAGGAGTTGAATGTATGAACTGGACCTAGCTGGTTCTGCCATTCCATCAAACACCACACAAGTATATGAGTAAAGAAAAAAAATAGAAAGTAAGTAAATAAGTGATACATTGAATTATTGAAATTCGAGTATACATATTAGTACCTGTGTTGCTGTTATAGACTAACCAATATAATCCGAAATAACATGTATTGCTAATCACGATCCATGCCATCCGGGAAAGAAAGGAGGAAAAAGAGAGCTGCTTACCTCTAGCTGCATACCATGAAACACGTCGTTGTCCCAAATTCAACCAAGTAGATATCCATACAAGGACCCTCCCTCCCTGAAGTCCTGGCCCCATGCATGGCTAAATGGTGTTGCTCAAATATTCAGAGCATGTATCTAGAAATATAACTGTATAATGAGGTATGCTAGAATTGCAGACAAGTGATCTGAATGTAACCCAAGACATCACCATCGAATACTCTTTTTTTACATGATACATCTGGTATCCATAAAAAAGATGCACACCTGCACCTGCTGCAAAGCACATAAATGATATGGATAACACAGAGCAGTGAAGTTTGTAGGAAGAGAGACACAAATTTCTAGAAATACAAAAAATGAAGCATCTAGAAGATAGTACATGGTAGCAGTTAAAGTGACTGAAGAATCCAATATATTGTACCTGTAGAAAGACAGAGACATGAGCTAAATACGAAAATTCCATACCTCCATAGCAGCAAGGTTCTTTTTGGGGAGTTCCTTTCCAGACCACTTCGACTAACATGGTTTGCCATTGTTTCGTACATCATAAACCGAATTGATGGTTTACATACCTAACAATTTACATGGTTCAACCTATGGAATTACATATATAGCCATTAATTTTTGGTTCTGATGTTCTGAAAAATAGAAAACCAAGCATGATTACTGTCAGAACAAGTCCTTTTCAGAATCCTCCTATGCCTGGCAAGCTTGCAATTCTTCCACACAAATTTCATATAGCAGTGAGGACCTATGCACATGCGTATATGGATTGCCATGCCAAAGATATTGTATTTAAGGACTAGTGAACCGATCTAGTCCACTGATCTGTAATATAAGTATGGCCTAATCCATTTCCTGCTCTACCACCTTGATTCATATTCTTCGTAGGCAACTTTTTTGAGGAAGCATACAACTAATTATGCAAAGGCATGTTACAAAACATGCATTGATTCAGTCATGCAAATGATACAATCCTAATTGATTTTGACAACTGAAATTTTGTAGAGAAAAGGTTAAAGATCTGAAAACGAAAACATACATGCTCTGCACTTCTTAGCCTTGAATGCATCTAAAGAAAACCTAAAACTGTTGATCACCCACGGTTGGCTGGATCGAACTTAACATCAAAGGAACGAGGTCGACGCAGAGGAGCAACTCCCAGCGGCGACGCCACACATGGGAGAGCGCGGAGGCGCAGACCATCTCATGGATGTGGAGTCCGGAGAGGATGTTGCCGACGGCGCCAAGGGGAAGCAAGGCGAGGCCGTCCGACGATGACCCTACCGCCGCCGCGAGCTGCCTGCAATTTTCCCCTAAATTCGCGATCTGTAAGGGGCAGCACCCACGCCGCCAAAATCACATTCCGTGATCCAACACCAGCTCCTTGCTGGGATCGAGCCCGCGTACGAATCTTTGCCTTCGGTGATCAGGAGACGACGACGATGGCGGAGGCGAGGGAGTGTGAGGCGTCCACCACGCCGATGAAGGCTTCGGTGGGGAAGTCGGTGGGCCTAGGCTTCAGGTGCGATGACGGGAGCGCGGCAGAGGGCGACAGAATGGCGTGGGCGCGCCCAGAGCGGCACGGGAGCCAACGGGGGTGGTGAGGCTCTCGTGGGGTTGCTTCTTGGGGTTGGCGGAGGCGAGGGCGCTGGAGACGTCGGCCGCCTTGCGGCAGAGAGGTGGCGAGGCGGCGGGGCAACCAGGAAGACGGAAGAAGCTTCTCGAGGCGTGAGCCGAGCGGGGTTCGAGGAGAGGCAGCTGCGTGCTTGGAGAAATGGGGGAAAGGGAGACCGCGGCAAAAAAATGCGCTCACGATGACTCGATCCCGCGACCTTGGCTGTGGGCACGATAGCTCTCACCGCTGCGCCGCGCGACTGTTAGGGCTTAAACAGCGTGACCATTTACTTGAGCTATGCAACTGAAATAGCCACGCGGGCGACGTGGCTCAACACCGAGCCACCAGACGACAAGACTCCGTTTCGTCGACGCGGCGCGGACGCGGGATGAAAGCGTGCGCCACGAGGCCCCGAAGGCGACGTGGAGGCCCTGAGAAGCCGGGAAAACTCCAAACTTTATATACGGTAGTATTACATCATGCATAATTGTAGTTGACAAACACCTCAGCCTTGTGAATTGTGACCTTTTTCTAAGAGTAAAGAGGTTAGGTGCTGTAAGTTTGAAACCTTGATCAAGAGCACACATACTTAAATAATGTTACTCATCAAGTGTTCGGACTTTCAAAAGATAAGATTACCTAGATGGGGCAATGTTGAAAATATGACATAGTGGCCAATCATAAAGATGATTGATAGGTGTTTACGTTAACATATTCCTTTAAAAAAATAATATGTTATATATCATCAAATATGTGACTTTTGTGAGACTCTGAAACACATTTGTGATATTATTATAAATTATTCCTTATCGTTTAATTGATTGGAGCATCAATTGCTTATTTACATAGACAAACATATGACTCTATGATGATCATGTTTTGCAAATCATAGATATACGATATAAATATAATTATATGGATAACGTGTTGGTGAACATGTTATTAGATAGACCCAGTATGAAACACCGTATTGATCATTACATGTGTGTCATCGGTTGCTTTCATACAATGTTTATGATTAAAGATATCTTAAGATCACTCGAAGAAGATAGGTTAAAGAATGTGCATGGTCATGCCTAAGCCGGTTGAGTTGTTAACCGCTTGATCTATTTAGTCTAGCTTTAGATATTCGAGAAACAATGGATTAAACAACACAATGATAACACATATATCACTTTTGGTTTAATTTTGATATCTGAAAGTGACAAAAGGATCGAATATATATTCATTGATGGCTTGTCGGATAAATGGTATCCATGTGGTTTTGAAAGTCATAATATTCTGCTAAGAGCCACTTATGACTTGTGCGTCGAATGATGATTTGATACACTGCCAACATCACAAGGGACCTACGGAGTCACATACAAGAATGAAAACCTATTTGGTTTGTTAATAAATTCCATAAATTATTATATGGATAATTAATATATTATAATTATTAAATACGAAAATAGGTCCTAATCTGATTCGGATTATTTGAATCCGAAACAAAAAGCCTATTTGATTCGAAATAATGTAATACAAATTAAATAGGGAGTCAGTTCCAACAAGGATTTGAATTGGTAAAGGTTACCTCAAACCCTACTCGGTTACAAAATAGAAATTTTTCGGATTGATCTAAATTCTAACACCTGGTTATAAATAAAGATGCATCTAAACTTTGTGAGCATAACCGAAGTCGAGAGACTAATTTTGGCGAGAACCGAGACAGCCATGCCACAGGGATTCTAGCAGACCAGCGTGCTAACACGATTCGACATACTCTTCTTTCGCTACTGAGAAATCACATCTGTGTCAAGTGGTAGCGCTATCTATAATCATAGATCATATGGAACGATTTTTCTGGGTTCGGATAGATGAAAAAATTGAAATTACCTCCTCCTTACTACCCTTATTTTCCAAGAGCCAAATAGTCAAAGTAGGATCTCCAAGGAGTGCACTTGATGTTCAGTCAACTTTTAGATTCCCATTGAAATACGGGCAGAACTAGCGTCCAGACGTTCGATTCCCGAGTGTTACGTCGGACGCTCGGTGCAACATTTTTTTTCGCGTGCATATTTTTATTGTTATCGAAGAAAATATTTCACACGTAGGAAAAAAATATATCACATGTAGGAAAAACATATTGTAGAGCATTCGAAAAAAATCTAACATCCGACGACTAGCAATTCCGTTAAAATACGGCTGCCGATCAAACCCCACCATTCTGTGCCCTCGGACAAATCATACAAGTCATGAAGCCTCTCTATATGCGGGCGAATTTGCCATTAGATAAAATCCAACATGCACTCATCATTACATAAAATCCAAATTTAGAATAAGGACATGGCCACACTTGAGAGGGACTTAGTTACGGAACAGAGCCTCCAATTTTATAGATCAACTCACCTGATCGATTTGGCTTGGACCTCGCTCCGATCCCATTTCTTTTTTCCCTTCACCGCTCTCAAATCTTCTCCACATGAGGACGCCGACATGGTGCATGCTACTTCTCTTCTTTGCATGCATGTTAGTTGCAGAGTTTTCTGGTTTCAGTCAAGGAAGGAGAATAATGGCCAAGGAAGACGAGCATTCTGCAGCATCTTCAGTGGAGCAGCTGGCCAAGTTGCCAAGAACACAAGAACCTCTTGTCAGCGATTCCAGCACGATGTGCGAAGCTTCCGAGGGACCGGTGCCTCAAGGTTCAAACCCCCTTCATAACTGACAAGGTTCTTCTTTATCTCCGTTTGCTATAGTCGGTACAAATTCTTATGCAGATGTGCTGCACATATTATATGCAGAATTGCCGATAGTTTTTTTTTAAAAGATGATAGCATAGGCCTGTAGCTTTCGATCAAAATGCCAGTGGAATACTGAATAAGTTCATACCAAAAGGATTTTCGGTTTATGAAAGAAGAGCTAACCGAGTAGTGCTCTTGTTGCCGCCTTCCCGTATATTGAAGCCGCTAAAGAAGCTATTGAGACTTCCAGTCACTCGAAATTTTGCTGAAAAGTACGAACTGAATTCGAAACATCTTGAATTGGATTCTCTCTTCTCAGAGAGCTTGTGAGTGAAATTTAGAGCCTCTCAGCTTGTTTTGTGAAGCCATCATTGACAAGGAAGATTTGCAAGAACACACGTCTCCCACCTCCCCCAAAATTTTTTTTGCAAAACGTCAGGTGGTCTCCCGTGCGTACGGCGCATGGGCCGGCTCCACCGAAGCTTCGGGAAGTGGGCGGCGGTTACCGCTTCTTAGACTATCTCCAACGATTTCTCTTTATTGTTTTCCCTTTACTCATTCCTTCCTATAAGTGGGCGGATTTATATAGGTTACTCTTATTGAAAAGATTCTCCTCCAAATCCTTCGAAGGGAACCGTAGAGGAGCAGCAAGAGATTTGCTTCAGGAAGTGAGATAGTCTTGAGGACCTACCGATACCTACGATGGGGCCTTTTAAACGGTGGCGGTCGTATATACATTATAAAACTCTCTATCGGTTCATCTATTAAATAGTAGATAGTATATTTTTCTCTTCTCTTTTTGTCTCTTTCGTATCATCTAAGATTCTATGTGACATACTTAGAGCATATATAGTGGTATAGACGGCAGTTATCTATAATACATCTTCATATCATCTATAGACAGCACTAAAAACAACACGTACAATGCATCGTCTATATAGTTGTCTGTAATGGTCTCTCATTCAATTAACAGACTGTCCGTACAATAGTATACAAAATATAAAGCTATCTATTAAATGGTAGACAATAGCTTTCTCTTTCCTCCACATCACTTAAAATCATACGTAACATCTCTTATAAAAAAACTGACTGTAAATCATTGCTCATGATACGTGCTATTGTACATGTCCTAATGGAACGGAGGAGCGTGCCACTTTGATGCCCCCGCTCGGGTGACAAGCCAGCGCTGCTCGACTCGGCGAGGAATGGTCGAGGAGCGTGCAAGTGTATTTGACCTGGTGGTTAAAGAATAAAGACAAGATCAAGCGATGTGGTACGCGGAATGACAGGCGGACGAAATAAAATCCCGCGACCATGCCATTCGCAGCAGCCACCGCAACCGGAACCGGCCGGAGCCGTGCCTCCACGCTTTGCTCGTCCCGCCTGCTGTTTGTCCTCCGCTCCGCTCCCTGCCAGGCCGCCGTGCCCTCCATGCCCTTGCCCGGCTCGCCGGTTGCCTGCCCTGCCGGCCGCCAGCACGCCGTGCCCTGCATCACGGCTCGGGTCGCCGCCCGCAATCCGCCGAGCCTTGGGCCCATGAGAGATGAATTCGTGTCGACAACTACGGCCATGCGGAGAGGTATACGTCTTTGAAGGACCATTTGTATAAAAGATGAGGAGAAAAAAATGATGCGATGGAAACAGGACTCCGGAAGAGTTGGCTCGGTTTAGAAAAAAAAAAACAGAGAGGTGTGGAGTAGATTTTTTAAAACTTCAAAAATGCTATGGTATTAGATCGCCATGGTTTATAAAACTACAAGTTTATTGTGTCCAAGCACCTTTAAATTTTTGATACTATAGTATTTATCAGAAATCATGGTATTCTCTAAAAATTAAGATACTTTATATCCAAACAGGTCTTTAATGTGGTTTGTGAGGCAAAATAACCTAAAACTTCTTCATAAGTAGTTGTCCATTTTGCACGAACTATACTAAAATATTAAGAATAGAGAAATATTAAGAATGGAGAAAATATCTTGTACTAAACGCGATGTTGACCTGATCGCAACCACTGTTTTGGATTTCGGTTTCGGATAAAATACCGTTCATGCCCGGAAAACGAAATTTCGGCGAAATTCGGTAATTTTGGACAAATCTCGTCCGGAAATTTAAATCCAAATTTTGAATCCGGTTTTTTCTACGGAAATGCCGAATTTCGTGAAATTGGCGAGATCTCGCGAGAAATGGCGAAATTTCGCCGATTGACAAGCCGAAAATTGGTCCAAAAGATGGAGAAAATTTGAATTTTTTTGAAGAGTTCTGACGTATTATTAATGTTGTCATAAAATTTCAGATTTTTTGAATCATGTAAATTTTTTAAAATTGAAACATTGGTACTGTCGTAATGAAACGCTCACGACAATTTTGAATGAATGAAAAATGGGACAAAGCATGTTATAAATATTTGAAATTTTAATAGCATGATTCGACATGTGAATAATGTTGCCATAAAATTTTCAGAGTTATCAAGCTCGAGGAATTTTTAAAAATTGGGAATTCGGGTATACGTGCGTGAAGTATGAAATTTGTGACATTTTGATGAAAATCAAAGATTGAGAGTCACAATTGAAACAATTAATGTATATTGGCATGACAATTATTAAGAATGTAATAAAATCGATACACACAACAAGTCTTCACCGCATGTATTAAAGTGAAGTGTGAAGGAACTTCAATGATTGACGATGTATTAAAGCATCCGACGGTACGGTCCTTCAACGCATCCCACGCTCCCTCATCTGCGCCCACATCCGTAAGCCCTGCAATAAAATCAAGATAATCTTACATTTAAGGAAATGTGACAATGTTGTAAGATTTGGCACTCGTTAGGCCATCTCCAGCAGCGTTCCTAAATCTGATCCCTACATCCACATATCTGAATTCCCTTATGGCAAAGTTATGAAGGGTGTAATTCAAAGATGTTTTAATTATGTACTAACTTATATGTTATATATGTTGTAATAGGAATCTTTAAATGAAGAAGTTTATGACTCCGTGACCTACTAATCTTATTGTATATGGAAATCTTATTGTATATTGAAATCTTATTCATATGACCTACATTGATCCTACTTGTGTTTTGAAAAGGTTTTATCAAAATATCACATTTAGGGGGAGTCAAGTTTGCTACATGTGCAAATTTCGTCCCTGTTTCTTCTATATGTTTTCTTGAAAAGGTTCATCGAAAATGTCTTATAACCAGTTAGAATTAAATTTCTCATAATTCTACGCCGGACCACTTGAATTCTTTGTCCAGAAGTTTTTACTTCTACGCCGGACTTGTTAGCGATACTAGTCAGTTCACGCCGGACTACTTACAAGTGGTCCGGCGTGAACGAACAGGCTGGCGGACCACTTCCAAGTGGTCCGCGTGAATCGATGTTTATCCTATTTCGATTTTTATTTTTAAAACATAACAAATGATGTTAAAATATTTTCATAAATTTTATGTATTATCCTACATATCTTATGATACTCCCATAAATTTTTCATAGCATGAAAATGCATTCTCAATTTTTTAAAATTCAGAGAGTGTTTCTGCCGAAATGCCAAAAAGTCTAAAAAATAAACTTTTTCGAAACATTATCATTGAAGATCACTTCCTGAGAATTTATTGATATAATTCCGGTCAGATCCGGTCAAAAAAATTCAAATTTCGGTTTAAAATTCCGAAATCTCGGCGGTTTTTGCCGAAATCTCGCCGAAAAAAAAACCGAAATATACTGTAGCAATTTCAAATTTTTTTTGGATTTTTACATCCGGCCGGTCTATGCAAACTCACTGGGGTCCGAAATCCGAGATTTCGCCGAATTTCGACGGTTTTTGTAACCTTGATCGCAACCCTCGTCAAGTCAGGTCTGACTACGCGAGAACTGTGCCTTGCAGAAATGAAGATATTGTTTGTGCATTTGTTTCCCCACCCTAGTTGATTTGTTACGGGGTACAGTTCCAGAGATTGCACGCACGCTTAAGATTTGCATGGATGTTTACTACACAGTCAAATCAAGTGCTTGAAAGTTTTGATCTTTCTCGGATGCCACCGACAGCATGGCTCCACAAAGGCACAAATAAGATGCCTAAGGATTAAGGGTTAGATGGCCCTTGTATTTCTTGCTTCTTTCAATGAAATTTAACGTACGTATGC
This sequence comes from Otatea glauca, assembly GCA_036346275.1. Lineage (NCBI taxonomy): Eukaryota > Viridiplantae > Streptophyta > Magnoliopsida > Poales > Poaceae > Otatea > Otatea glauca. Next base: position 5,262,878 of record CM070729.1, read on the forward strand.
ATTCATGGTACATTGATAACTTTTTAACAGATAAGAGATATCACACTTAAAACTATCAAGTTCCTTACTCTCTCCGTACTTGAAAGTAAGGGAGAGAAGCGTTCAAATTGTGTCCTCTAATATTAGAGATTGAGAGCTCTCCCCCCTTAAATTGTGTTCTCAAATTATGCCCATGCACGCAGATACATGCGACCACACATATTCCAAAACAAAAACGCGGCAGGTCATTCCCTATAATCGTGATTAATTAATGCATGCATGTTACCGATTAATAGAGACAGTATTAAATAAGGGCATTAGAATCTTTTAGCAGAAATCATAATCTATCCTAAAATTTCTTCTGTCACTTACTTTCCGTGACGGAGGGAGTACTTCTCACGAGCACCCAAAAAACTTATTCAATGAAATTTAACGTACGTATGCATGCATGGTACACAGATAACTTCTTAACAGATAAGAGATGCCATGTTTAAAACTATCAAAGTTCCTTACGTCTCACGAGCACCAAAACAAAAAACGGAATTGCTAGTTTACCGTCGCTCTCCACTAGGATTGCCGTGCGATCACGCACCACGTGGCAAGCCAGAGCGTGTTTGCATCGCTTCGATGTGTTTTCGCTGGCTTCTACCATGTGGTCCAATGACATATGGCTGTAAGATTATGTCCACCGGTAATCCATTACGCGAGGACATATTGGCTGCCCTCCGGTGGACCAACTGTCTTACGTTACACGAGGACATGAAACTGCAGTTTGGAGCTTTTGACTTTTTGAGTTAAAACTTTTTCGATTTGAAATTTTTTATTTAAAATTTTCAAGTTGAAACTTTCCGATTTTGAATTTTTTTTGTTGATATTTTTTCAACATGAATTTCAAATCAAAACTTTTCGAACCTAAAGCTTTTTGAATCGAAAGTTTTATGAGTTGAAACTTCCAATTTAAAATGTCAAATATTCTAATTTTATGTTAGAGAGAGGAAAAGGGGGGGAAGTGAGTAGGGAAAGAGGGATGGATGAAGAAGATTACCTTAAATTTGTTAGTTTAAGGATTAACTTCAAAATAGTCATTTCCAACCAAAAAAAATTGCAGAAAGATCCGCATGGATAAACGCTTCATGGGCCATGTAAAAAAAAAGATGGCGCATGGATAAACGCTTCATGGGCCATGTAAAAAAAAAGATGGTGGTCTGCCAGAGAAGTCACATGAGCCTAGGCGGGCCTATGATGCAGCGGCCCGTTATCCTTCCACCGTTGGAAGCGGGCGGTATACGCTGCTCTGTGAAGCCAGCCTCACGCGATCCCCGCCACTTCAGGTGCTGAGACGCCCGGGCGTTAGCCCAAGCGCCAGCAGCCCACTACTCAACTTGGAATGGGCGGGCCGCGAAGTGCAACCACAGGCCCAGGCGCAAGCGACACACCAGGCATCCGCACCACCTTAATGCCCCCGCTCGGGTGACAAGCCAACGCTACTCGGCTCGGCGAGAAGGTGCGCGGGCTGTGAATATTTAAGCTGGTCTGTTGCTCTTTGAATAGGCGGTGTGGTACTAAACAAGAGCGGGACGAAGATTTGTAGTTGGCTCGTGTGCTGAAGAGCAATTGTATTGAGAGGATTGTGGGCTTTGGGCCCCGTTTCAACAAAATCGCTTCACGATGTTAGCGAGCCTGGCACTCAGTGCGTCAGCCAAATCAGTGCTTGTGGGTAGTTGACTTCCATTGTTCTTTGCACGAAGCCGTTATGGATGGGAACCGAGACGTGACTAAAATTGTATTTGGTGTTCGAACATTTTCACCTTTTTACCTCTCGGGTTTTCAGTTTATGTTACCTGCTCGCTAGCAGCGTTGCCGTTTGACATGCTAAGTTGCTATGAGCACACTTATGTCTTGTAGTGGATTTCTTGCTGTTAATTGTTCTGTTGTAGCTTCCAGGCCCAGGTTATTGCCCTCTCTGCTGATTATGCACGGAGTTGAAAGAAGCAAACCGATAGCGAAGTGGGGAGGGAGAAGCACTGTTCACATTCCAGAAGGGAAGCCCACATGCAGCCTAGCAGCGAAATCGTGCTCACAACCCAGCAGCGTGCCGCGGTAGAATAAGGCAAGAAGAAAACAAATGTATCAGCGATTAGACAAAACACCAAAAGCTCTGAAAGTACTTGTTTAACTTCACAAATTCAACCTCAAATTCTTAGTGCAAGGAAACTGCGGTTTGATCTTACAGGTAAAATTCTATTGCACAGGTTGCTTTCAGATGAACACTTGAGAAAACTTTCTCATTCAAACAAGAGAGCCCAGTAGATGCGTTCACAATTTCATACTTAGTTAGGCTCTAAAAATTACATTGTGAGAAACTGGAAGGATTCCCTTCATCTTTATCAATCAAAGCTACTATTCCCGGTCTGAACATCATCCAGCACAAACATTTATACGTCTACAGAAAAAAAGGAAGGTGCTTTTATGCATCACTATTTGAAAGTCCATCAAACGACAACTAATGGCAGCTTTGCCCAATTCAGCTTCGACGACTAATACAAAAACACGCAGAACATCAACTTCAGCATCCGACACTCAATGGCTAGTTCCCTTCCTCTTCTTTCCACAAATCTTCTTCCCCCATCAGAAAGTATAGTCAGCTTGCGATGCTTGATACCTCGAACAAGCCATCCTCGTGCTCCGCTGAACGCCTCACTTGCCACCTGCCATAGCATCTTTGCTCCTGTCGCAGCATTTCTTGCCCCTCCTCTTGCAAAGCCGCCCAGTTAACAGAACCAATCCAATTGCAAACATTATACGTCACAGCAGTGACAACATCTGGTAATTTATCACGAAAACAAGCATAGTACCTGGTTCTCCAGCAACAACTTTGGAGTTTTCCGGTGAACTTCACCAAGCCAAGTACATACCAAATAATACAAAACCAACAGGTTGTGCACAACAGACCACATTCCATATGTACCTAGCTGAAGGGCATTAGGGATCAGCCATAGCTGCAAAGTTGCCTAGCAGCTTGCCAAACTCAAGAAAGTTGCAGAACACAAAGAGAACAAATTTCAGGTAGCAAAACAACAACCAACCTGAAACTAAGGTCCAAATCATACTGGCGCAAATTTTCTTTGTCACCTCACACCAATCTGAAACCAATAAGATTCAGTTTTTGGCTAGGTGTTACAACAATCAACAACATGAGGCCATTTGTTCAGCAAACGACGATGGCTCACATGCATTTTAGCACTAGCTCTAGTCCTTTGTTTATACAATGCCAGAAATCTGTAAAAATACAATACAATGCTCGACATGATAGCAACACGTGTGAAATTTGCAACAAGACCAAACAATGAGTACAGAATACAATGCAATCCTGGAACAAAATTAAGGGATTCGCGAACACACAATACAGAATTACAAACCAATCAACTGTTCGAGTCACGCATGAACAATGCAGGGCTGAATTTTTTGAAAGTCCCCACGTCCCCACGCAAGAACACAATTGGATAGTACATGGCCGGATCACAAGAAGGTACAAGAACTAATCAAGAAACAGATCAAAGAAGGAGATAATCATGGAGAACGGTTCGCGATCCGGTCAAGGGGCCCGTCACATCTTGGCGAAGGAGGCGGACGACCCGGATCGGTCATAGTAGTACTCGGGAAGGGCCTGGGGGCGGGAGAGCATGAGGGGGCGGTCCTTGGCCTCCTCGAGGTCCTCGTCGCCGTCGTCGTCAGCGGTGTGGAGGTGGATGCAGGAGCACTGCTCCATGGACGCGAAGAATGCCGACGCCACGCTCGCGCCCACCCAGATCGCGTACCCCTCCAGCTTCTCGTAGGACAGGATCCCGTTGCCGCCGCCGTCCATGGCTGCCCTCCTTCTCTCAGGCCCACGAAGACCAGAACCGAAAGGGGGAAATGGGTGAATCGGTCGTTACTTCTTGCGTTTGCCTTCGGTTTTTTTGGGCAGTTGTGGTTGTTCCAAAATTGGGCAAGGGAACTGGGGAAGGGAAGAAGAAGCCTCCGGTACTACTCGCTAGTTTGGATCTCTCGCTGTTTCAGTTTGGAGTCTCTTGACCTGATGTTTCCTATTTTTTTCTACAAAAATTTTGCACCGGGATGATCTCAGCGTGGAGGTGTTTGATGGCGCGGATTTATCCGCACAAAATGCCCTCAGTTTCCCCGAACAAAAAGGCAGGGTATCACCGGGTTCTCTTGTAATTTTCGTCATTATATATTAATGTTCTCTATAGTGTCAGTTGAAAAATTGTGCCTAAAATTTTATAATTTTGCGATAAAAGACGAAAAAGTGTAACAACACCTTAGAACTGCTCTTAATTGAAGGCACACCGACCGACCAACTTGCCCACACCGATCAGTCAACATGATTAGCCACAGAGGCGAGGCATGCTACTGCACATCAGCCAGGCAACATGTTCACGCTGCCGGCCCACTCACCTTGGCAAACAAGAAGGAAACAACAACCTACACCAGTTGGCCCAACTCACCGATGTACAATTTGGGCCACACGAGGGCATCCAGAACTACTTCATGAGTACACTGGCTGCCCTAACTCATTACACCATTTGATGTGCAACCCACACGCCTGGTCCAATCAAAGACTTGGCCTAAAAGTGCATCTAGGCACTTATGTTATTTTGGTGATTAATGACAAACACTCATAATGACAATCTATGCAATTAAGTAAATGCTTAACTTAGTGCTTAGCAAATGACAAACCTCTAATATGATTATATTGCTATGAGACTAACTTGTTATTGCCTAGTTGAGTAATGCTTAACTTAGTGCTTAGCAAATGACAAACCTCTAATATGATTATATTGCTATGAGACTAACTTGTTATTGCCTAGTTGAGTATCAGTCTCATCTATTTAGAGGAAAATCAAATAGGAAGGTTAAGCAAAGATAAGGTATGCAATTTTGGTATCTATTCTATATTTGTTATTGCATTCCTTTCGTGCAAATGCATAGTGAACTCCAAGTAGCATGTTGATTATATATATGCACATTGGTTCATGTCATATTTATTTGTGCATATATATTCATTTGAGTTCATTATAGTATGCATGTATTAACTAGAGTTAAACTTCATATTGCTATAGATTGACTTGGTGCATGCATGTTTTATTTGTATATCTTCTCATGCAATTCTCTTAGTGAAGTTTATCTAGTGTTGGATCACATATTTACTCTTACTCCAAATATTATTTGCACATGTACAATTCGTGTATATTCTATCATGTGCTTTATTTAAGTAAAGTCTGTGATCCTTGCCATGATTTAATTGATTCATCCTATTGGCAATTATATATCTCTCTAGTGCATATAGATCAATTACATATTCATCATGATGTACTTAGTAGAGAACATTTCTTATGTCAAGTGTTTCCATTTATATTGTGCTTCTTTATATGAAACACTTGTTGTAATCAATCGCTCACAAATATCAACTTATTCATATCTATTGAGCTTTTGAGACTAATGTCTTTCATGAGTAGTTTGGAAAGAATTAGGTCCGTATGTGTATGATGACCAAGGTATCTTGGAGGATGATCATTAAGCTGAGGTCAACAAGACGGCGGTGTCACCAAGAGTTGAGGACTAAGTCAAGAGCGACTTGGCGTGGAGATCGTCAGAGAGGATGATCAAGTCAAGGTTGATAGGACGAGAGTCTCATGAGGTGAATCGAGTCGAGTTGGACAAAGCGAAGATGTCATCAATTATATGGTGAAGGTCTTCATGCATCGACATTAAGAAAGAAGACGGCAAGTGATTATTTCTAGACTTATATTATCTTTGATTTAATTTGAGTCTAAGGATTGCCGTACTATTAAGAGGGATGCGATGTCGAATGACTTTTAGATGTGTCAAGTGCTCAAGTGATCCATCCTTGTGAATCTTAGAAAGAGAGTGGTGTTGGTAGTGCTTAGGAAAGTGAGGGTTGTAGGTCTCTCTTGATTTCTTTGTGAAATCTGTGGTTATCCTTTGAGATTTGGGTAGTGAGACCTTGTTATTTGTGTAGCCCTCGTTCTTAGCTTTCGGGAGAGTCCAAAATCGCTGAAATCGAGTCCGAGTCAAAAGTTATGCTCGTTTTTGTCGAGTGCTCGGTCTTGATTCGGACTATCCGGAGTTAGTCCGGACTATCCGGATAATCCGGAGTATCCGGACATTTATCCGGACTCTCGGGTTGAGTCTCTCTGTTAGCCTTTCTCGGTCAATCCGAGATATCCGGATTGAAATCCGAGTCTCCGGATTGTGCGCGACTGCCCCAACGGCTAGTTTTGGGAGTTCTATTTATAGCCCTTCCTCCCTCTTTTGAAGAGGCTTTTGGTGTGGATTTTGAGGGGTGTGTGGGGGCTTTGAGGAGCTTTTACCCTTAGATCTAAGTGATCCCCTTGTGAGAAGGGTTGGGAAGAGTTTGGAGAGTGAGTTTTGAGTTGGTTGAGCACTTGATTTCATCTCCAAGCTTGTTCTTCGTGAGCATTTGTTACTCTTGGAGGTTGAGGACTCCTAGGCGGCTAGGAGGTCGCCACGAGCCACCGGAGCTTTGTGTGGTTGGCCGTGGGAAGTTTGTGAAGGCAGTTCCGCCTCCGTAAGGAAGGAATCAAAGGAGTGAAGACCCGCGAGTGCATTTGTGCAACACCGGAGGAAGAGGGTTGAAAGAGACCCGGCTCAAGTGTGACCGAGCCGCCTCAGCGGAGACGTAGGATCCTCAAGGATCCGAACTTGGTGAAAAATCATTGTCTCCAAGTTTGCTTCTTTCTCTTGCTTTAGCATTTGATTTTGAATCTTGAAATTGCCCGATCTACTCTTTTGTTGTGTTTGGCTCTAGATCTACAATATCTCCATGTACTGATAGCATTGGATCTTTTGTATTCAAGTAGATTGTTGAAAAATTGCAAAGATTTAAAATCTCCATTCGAAATCTCAATCCGAGTATCAGGACTCCTCAACCCGACAGATCGGACTATCCGAGATATCCGGATTGAATACCGGACACTCGGATTAGGACCCTCGGGATCGGACTATCCGAGTATCCGGATTGAATAACCGGACACTCCGGATTGTTCAGACACTCGGGAGATTTTATTTAGCTGCAATATTTTTATTCCATTTGCATTTAAGTGTTAAAGTTTTTAATTCGCCTATTCACCCCCTCAGGCGACATCCCTGTCCTTTCAATTGGTATCGAGCAAGGTCTCTCTTTTATTAGACTTAACCGTCTAGAGAGTAAAGGATGTCGACTAGAGGATTAGAACACTTCACATAATCCACTTGTGCTAGATGGCACAAATTATGCTTCATGGAAATTAATTATGACTTCTCATTTTAAATCCATGAGCCCCAAATATGGTGGATCGTAGATGTCGGCTTTTCCTCTCCATTGAATGAAGTTGCTCCAATGAAGGAGAGAGAAATGTCTACATCTCGACGCTCAAGCTACTAATGTTTTATTTTGTGTTGTGAGCGATGAAATCTTTGATAGAATATGCAATCTCAAGAGCGCTCATGAAATGTGGATAAAGCTTCAAGAACTATTTGAATCATCCACTTCTATTGAGGATTGCACTAAGGAAGAGATGTCGGAGATGAAACATCAAGCTCCACCTCAAGCTCAAGTGATGAAGAACCGACATCTCCATCAACCTCAACCTCGCCTCAAGTGACGATGAAGATGCTCTTCCATCACAAATCCGTTGCTTCATGGCGAAAGGTAAGAATGAGGTAAGTGGCGATGATGATGATGAGCTCACTTATGATGAACTTATGAATTTGCTAGAGGAGCTCAATAAATGTCTTGGAAAGGAGAAAAGAAATATAAAATTTTGAAGCTTGAACATGAATCACTTCGAAATGATTATAATATGCTTCAAGAAAATCATGAATCCCTCCTTTCCAAAGAAATTCATAAGCCTAAGGTGGATATAGGAATCTCATGTGATTTAATTGATGAAATGTCTTGCTTAAATGTTAATCCTAATATTATATCAAAATTTGACATATCCACCTCTTGCAATGATTTACCTTGTTGCTCAAATTCAAATGTTTCCACTTCCTCTATGCATGTTGAGACTAATCTTGTAGAGGAAAACAATGAGCTCAAGGCCAAAGTCATTAGATTAGAAAATGACTTGAGGAAGTGCATCAAGGAAAAGCCGTTCTCGGCGAGATCTTGAGCAAGCCAAGGGCGCCTCAAGATAAGCGAGGACTCGGCTACATCTCCAAGAGGGAGACTAGCAAGACAAGGCACAACGAAAGACTTTCGAAGACCATCAAGTGCTTTGCTTGCAACAAGAAGGGACACGTCGCCTCCGTGTGCCCTAATAAAGTGGAGATCAAGCCACAACCATCAACAATGAGGCAAACCGACAAAGAGTAAGTCAAGAAGAAGAAGAGACGCTCAAAGCCTACTTGCTACAATTGTCGGAAAAAGGGACACATCGGTAAGGATTGTCCCAAAGGTATTAATCCTAAGCCAATTATTGTCAATGATCATTATTTGCTTAGGAAAGACAAAAATGGCAATGTGTTTGCCAAGTTTGTCGATTCTCCCAAGTATTTGCAAAATTATGATATTCAATTGCTTAGGAGAAATGAATCTAGAAATGTGTTTGCTCAAAATGCTAGACTTCCTAAGACCAAGAAAAATCATGTTGATCATGTGCTTAGGAAAGATAACAATAGCAAACCATTTGCTAGATTTGCTAGATCCTCTAAGCCAATGCATAATTTCAATTATCATATGCTTAGAAGAGATCAAACTAGAAATGGTTTTGCAAAATATCATTGCTCTCCTAAGCCTTTTCATAAAAATGCCAATCATTTGCCTAGGAGGAATAATTATTGCAAACCTATTTCTAATTATGTTAGTCAATTCAATAATATCCAAATTAGGACCATTTGGGTTCCAAAATCTATTGTGACTGAAAGGACAGGGGATGTCGCCTAGAGGGGGTGAATAGGCGAATTAAAAACTTTGTAACTTAAATGCGTGGAATAAAATTTGCGCTAAATAAAATCTCGAGTTTCTGAACAATCCGGAGTGTCAGGATATTCAATCCGGATACTCGGATAGTCCGATCGAGGGTCCTAACCGGAGTGTCCGGTTATTCAATCCGGATACTCGGATTATCCGGACTGTCAGGGTATTCAATCCGGATACTCGGATAGTCCAATCGAGGTCCTAACCGGAGTGTCCGGTATTCAATCCGGATACTCGGATTATCCGGACTGTCGGGTTGAGGATCGGATACTCGGATTGAGGACTTGAATGGAGATTTTGAATCTTTGCAATTTTTCAACAATCTACTTGAATACAAAAGATCTAAATGATGTCGGTACACGAGGGCATAGAAGATCCGGAGCCAAACACAACAAAAGAGTAGATCGGGCAATTTCAAGATTCAAAATCAAATGCTAAAGCAAGAGAAAGAAGCAAACTTGGAGGCGATGATTTTTCACCCGAAGTTCGGATCCTTGAGGGGATCCTACGTCTCCGTTGAGGCGGCTCGGTCACACTTGAGCGGGGTCTCTTTCAACCCTCTTCCTCCGGTGTTGCACAAATGCACTCGCGGTCTTCACTCCTTTGATTCCTTCCCTACGCAGCGGAACCGGCCTTCACAAACTTCCACGGCCAACCACACAAAGCTCCGGTGGCTCGTGGCGACCTCCTAGCCGTCTAGGAGTCCTCAACCTCCAAGAGTAACAAATGCTCACGAAGAACAAGCTTGGAGATGAAATCAAGTGCTCAACCAACTCAAAACTCACTCCCCAAACTCTTCCCAACCCTTCTCACAAGGGATCACTTAGATCTAAGGGTAAAGCTCCTCAAAGCCTCCCCACAGCCCCTCAAAAATCCACTCCAAAAGCCTCACCAAAAGCTCTCTCAAAAGAAGGAGGAAGGGCTATATATAGACCTCCCCAAAAACTAGCCGTTGAGGCAGTGCTGCACAATTGAGTCTCGATTTCAATCCGGATACTCGGATTGACGAAAAAGGCTAACAGAGAGACTCAATCCGGAGAGTCGGATGAATATCCGGATACTCGGATGATCCGGATAGTCGGACTAACTCCGGATAGTCCGAATCAACCTTGAGCAAACTGAAAAACGAGCATAACTTTTGACTCGGACTCCGATTTCAGAGATTTTGGACTCTCCGAAAGCTAAGAACGAGGGCTACACAACCAACAAGATCTCACTATCCAAAACTCAAAGGATAACCACAGATTTCACAAAGAAATCAAGAGAGACCTACAACCCTCACTTTAAGACTACCAACACCACTCTCTTTCTAAGATTCACAAGGATGGATCACTTGAGCACTTGACACATCTAAAAGTCATTCGACATCGCATCCCTCTTAATAGTACGGCAATCCTTAGACTCAAATTAAATCAAAGATAATATAAGTCTAGAACTAGTCACTTGCAGTCTTCTTTCTTGATGTCGATGCATGAAGACCTTCACCATATAATTGATGACATCTTCGCCTTGTCCAACTCGACTCGATTCACCTCATGAGACTCTCGTCCTATCAACCTTGACTTGATCATCCTCTCGGCGATCTCCACGCCAAGTTGCTCTTGACTTAGTCCTCACTCTTGGTGACACCGCCGTCTTGTTGACCTCGACAATGATCATCCTCCAAGATACCTTGGTCATCATACAGACGGGACCTAATTCTTTCCAAACTACTCATGAAAGACATTAGTCCCAAAAGCTCAATAGATATGAATAGAGTTGATATTTGTGAGCGATTGATTACAACAAGTGTTTCATATAAAGAAGCACAACACAAAATAGAAACACTTGACATAAGAAATGTTCTCTACTAAGTACATCATGATGAATATGTAATTGATCTATATGCACTAGAGAGATAATTGCCAATGTGATGAATCAATTAAATCATGGCAAGGATCACAGACTTTACTTAAATGAAGCACATGATAGAATGTACACGAATTGTACATGTGCAAATAATATTTGGAGTAAGAGTAAATATGTGATCCAACACTAGATAAACTTCACTAAGAGAATTGCATGAGAAGATATACAAATAAAACATGCATGCACCAAGTCAATCTATAGCAATATGAAGTTTAACTCTAGTTAATACATGCATACTATAATGAACTCAAATGAATATATATGCACAAATAAATATGACATGAACCAATGTGCATATATAAAATCAACATGCTACTTGGAGTTCACTATGCATTTGCACGAAAGGAATGCAATAACAAATATAGAATAGATACCAAAATTGCATACCTTATCTTTGCTTAACCTTCCTATTTGATTTTCCTCTAAAAGATGAGACTGATACTCAACTAGGCAATAACAAGTTAGTCTCATAGCAATATAATCATATTAGAGGTTTGTCATTTGTTAAGCACTAAGTTAAGCATTTACTTAATTGTATAGATTGTCATTATGAGTGTTTGTCATTAATCACCAAAATAACATTCATTAATCACCAAAAATAACATAAGTGCCTAGATGCACTTTCAGTGACTAACATTGTTGGACCCAACAAAAATTGGGTACCAACAAGTGCCTAAAAGAATTGTAGGTGCTTGGAGATGCATTGGAAGCTTTGGCTCAATCAAGAGGATGATTTCATCATATGAAAAAGGAAGCCAAGCTTGAAGACATTCACTTCAATCATAAACCAATGCCATCTCGGGTAACAAGTATTTAAATTGATTCTTATAGCTTATAGCCTTGTGTAGGTTATATTGCATTATTCATGAAAATCAATTTAGATTGCTTGATTATATGCTTGCTCATGCTTATTAGTTGTTTTGATTGCATTCTTGAGTAAGTTTGGGATAGTGGCACATTAAGGGGGAGTGCTAAATCATAACCATGTATATCACATCCCTACATGTGCCCATATTTATATAAGTGCAAATATATATTTTCAAAATCAAGCCATTTAGCCAAAAGTCAAAATTTTGTATACTATTAGTATTCTTGTGAAAAACTAATTGCAAAATGTATACAAATGTATTTGAAACGTTTTTCAAAGGGTTTTGGCTTCAAAAAATCTATTTTACAAAGAAAATGAGTTTCATGCCCAAAATCAAGTTTCTAGTATCTTGTTTTGGATTTAAACTTATAATTTTCATAGAATTAAATGTAAAAGGATTTTGAAAATAATTCCAAAAGGAAAAAGCTAGTGTTGGTCATTCTTAACAACTTTCGTGTTCAAATGATTTTCAAAAGACCAACTAATCAAAAGTTATTTGATTTTGAAACTCGCCCAAAAACTATACTTGACCCAAAATGGTCATACTATTGCACTTTGTGAGTTTCTTCATTTGGACTAGATCTTGTGTAGTATCTCAGTTCAAAATGATATTTAAGACTCATATACAAAATTCAAATCTCTATATCTCATCTTATTTTTTCATTTGAATCTTGTGTTGAAATATTTGGCTTTGTTTTACAAATAGCTATTTCAAAAGGACCATTTTGGTCAAAAGTCAAATCTTATGTTTAAAAGGCCCAAAATTGTGAAAAGCTCTGTAAAAGTATTCTAATATGTATTTCAAATGTTTTACAAGCTTTCAAAATGAAAATTCTATATTGAAATCAATTTTAGCCCGAAAAGTTTTTGGTTTGAACTAAAATAGCTTATTTAAGCATATTGCTCAAATCTTAGCATTCAAGTTGGATTTCATTATAAATGTTGGCTAGAAACCATCTTGATAATCAATTCTAAGCCATGGAAATTGAAATTATATGAAATCCAAATTGAGTTGTATTTTGAGGCTTTTTATGAAAAAAACTATTTCCTATTTAACTTGCTTCAAAAAGGGTTAAAAGCAAAATATTTGTTTGAAATGCAAAATCTTATGAAAATAGTCTTCTAAAATGTTTTCAAATGCATTTCAAATGTTTTCAAGTATCTAACCCTTGGCTAGAAGCTAAAAGTCAAACTTTGGCTTAAAAAGGATCTTTGTGATCTTGCTTTTGCATTTAACTTCAAATTTTTCTAAAGCAATATCTATTTGGAGTTTGAAAAAGTGGTCAATACAAAACTCATAGGGTTGGTCATTTTAAGCATTTCTTTAGTTCAAAGTTTTTCCAAACGACCAACCGTTCAAAAGTTATAGCCATTTGAATTTGGCCAAAATCATCCATTTCACCCAAAATGACCCGTTGTTGCATTTTGTGGATTTCGCTATTTGAGTTGGATTTATTTGCATATCTTGGATTGAAACAGTATTTCTTACTCATACAAAGCTATGAAAGTTCAAATCTCCATAAATTTCAATCCGGAATGCATTTTGAGCATTTGGTGAAAATTCAATTTCTTTTCAAACCTACAAAGCGTATTTTGTCATATCTTTTGAATGAAAATTTCTTTTAATGAAATTCTTATTGGGAAACCTTCTAAATAGTCCAATGTTTATTTCTGGAAAGTTTCAAACCATTTGGACTCAATTTGAAAAAGTTTTGACTTTTCTTCTCTTTGAGTAAAAATTATGCCTACAAAGCAAAATTTGGCATATCTTTTGATTGGAGACTCCTTTTGGAAAATTCTTTTGGAAAAGTTTCTTGGGAGTCTAAATAATGTTTATGCCTAATTTCAAATAATTTCAACAATTTGAAATAGTTATGCCTTTTCTCTCTTTCGATCTTATTTGGCATACTCTTGCATTAAGTTGGATTTACGATTTGAATGGATTTAATTATGCAAATAGGCTTATAAACATCTCTCTAAATCATATGAAGCCATATAAGTGCATATTACCATTCAAAACTCATTTGGTTCCATCTTGAGAATTTGGTGAAAATCTTAATCTTTTATGTGTTTCATATGCATCTTTCATCATATTTCTCGAAATAAAATTTATTTATTGAAAATCCTTGTTGGAAAACCTTCTCTCACATATGGAGTTCATATCTGAAAATTCTCAAATTTATTTGAACTCATTTGCAAGATTGTTGACTTTATTTGACTTAGTGTCAAAACTAAACCTCCAATGCTTCTAATGACCTATTTTTGATTGGAGAGTGATATTTGAGAAAATCCTTTTGGAAAAAGTCTCTTGGATGTTCATGGATCATTTCTGCAAAATCTTATGGCTATTGGACTTCATTTGATCAAGATTTGATCCAAATTCAAAATGTTGAGATTTAGGGATGGTGAACAACCCGAATATCCGGTAATATATCCGAGTATCCGGATTATCCGACACTCGGATCAAAAACACCGAGTATCCGGGTTGTCTTTGCTTCGGCCCAAATTCGAAATTGCTATCTATACTTTCTTGCAATATCTTGTTCATCCTATTTTGGGGTTTCTCCTTGCTCAAATCAATATTCGGTCTTCATAGCCCTCGAAGAGGATTTGAGTCGGATCATTCGCGTTGATGATTTTTGTATTTGAGCAATGGTTTAAAAGTTATAATCGATTTTGTCTTTGCTATTTAAATCATTGAGACTTTAAGAGTTTTAAATTGGAATCTTGGCAAGCCTTTCGAGATGAAAACTAAGTGAACTTATTCATTGCTCCAAGCTTCTAAGTGGAGCATATCTATTTAAGTTTTCATTCCAATGAAAGTGCATCTTTTGGCTAAGTTATTCGGAAATTGGATTTAATTGTAACTTAGCCTCAAAATGTTTCTCTCTTGCATAACTTGAGTTTATTATGGAAAGGAGAAAATTTCCCTTGTAAGCTCAAGAGTGAGTTTGAATGTGTTTTACTCATTGTCTCTCTTACAAGTGGGTGTCAAGATTAAATTTGAATGAGTTTCAAATATTTTCACTATAAAGTGATGTAATAAAATCTTTAATTGATGTCTTGAATTGTTTTAAATTGCATGCAAAGAGTATTGTCTTGTATATCATATATATCATGCATGTTGTACTTAGACATTATCAAACTAACTTGGGTCAAATTAAAAGATATTTGTTCCCGGAAATCGTGTGCTTGTCTATTGATGTTCAAGGTATTGGAAAAGGGGTCATCTTCGACGGTGGGATGAAGGAAATGGAGAGGAGCTCCATAGTACGAGGATCTAAGACCGGCGCGGTGATCATGACCAATTCGAACATGCGGTGGACAAGAATCGACAAAGGGCGTATTTCTTTTCGACCATATTCAATAATGTCTTTGCACACCATTATGCTAAATTGTGTCATTCTAAATGGTGTTGTATTTTTCAATTGGTATGATTAATTGGTATCTTTCAAGAGGTATCCTCTAATCCTAAATTGTTTTGAAGTGTCATCTAACTTGCATTCGGCATTATCAAGAACTAAAAGGTACATATGGGTGACACATTGCAAAGAGGTATGCCCTTGATAAGTTTATAATTCTTGATCATGAAAGTGCATCTTACTTATACAACCTTGATTCATGATCTTGTATACATCTTGTGATCATATAAGCAATTCCTACTTGTGTAATCTTCTTTATATGATCTTGATTGTTAGAATTTGATTTGATCATGAGCATGTGTTTAAATTATATAAATTTGCTATATGATCTTGATGTTTAAAGAATATGTGAAATCATATTCGTGTGTCATGTTTAAGCATCACTTATATCCTAAGAATCATGACTTCTTTAATTTGGTATAACTAGAAAAATCTATTACCTAAATCTTGGAAATAATTGGTATCATATCTTGCCTAGATTTAGGGGGAGCTTAATATTATTGTCCTTTCAATTGTCCTACTACTAGCTCCTTATCTTTATTTTATTTTCTCCCTAATCTTTTTATTGAGTGTGCAATCAAGGGGGAGAACAGATTTTATTGAATAAACAATAAGAATCTTTTAAGCACCTTTTTGGGATTAATGACAAAAGGGGGAGAATTTATGGAATTATCAATTGTCCCCTAATCGATTGACAAAAAGGGATGATTTGTAAGTATGATCTCTTATTGTATCTTTATGCTTGTTTTAATGTTAAAATATCTTAATATTGTCATTTGGTGCAATTGATAATAGGTTTGTCATAAATCACCAGAAAGGGGGAGATTGAAAGTGCATCTAGGCACTTATGTTATTTTGGTGATTAATGACAAACACTCATAATGACAATCTATGCAATTAAGTAAATGCTTAACTTAGTGCTTAGCAAATGACAAACCTCTAATATGATTATATTGCTATGAGACTAACTTGTTATTGCCTAGTTGAGTAATGCTTAACTTAGTGCTTAGCAAATGACAAACCTCTAATATGATTATATTGCTATGAGACTAACTTGTTATTGCCTAGTTGAGTATCAGTCTCATCTATTTAGAGGAAAATCAAATAGGAAGGTTAAGCAAAGATAAGGTATGCAATTTTGGTATCTATTCTATATTTGTTATTGCATTCCTTTCGTGCAAATGCATAGTGAACTCCAAGTAGCATGTTGATTATATATATGCACATTGGTTCATGTCATATTTATTTGTGCATATATATTCATTTGAGTTCATTATAGTATGCATGTATTAACTAGAGTTAAACTTCATATTGCTATAGATTGACTTGGTGCATGCATGTTTTATTTGTATATCTTCTCATGCAATTCTCTTAGTGAAGTTTATCTAGTGTTGGATCACATATTTACTCTTACTCCAAATATTATTTGCACATGTACAATTCGTGTATATTCTATCATGTGCTTTATTTAAGTAAAGTCTGTGATCCTTGCCATGATTTAATTGATTCATCCTATTGGCAATTATATATCTCTCTAGTGCATATAGATCAATTACATATTCATCATGATGTACTTAGTAGAGAACATTTCTTATGTCAAGTGTTTCCATTTATATTGTGCTTCTTTATATGAAACACTTGTTGTAATCAACTGCTCACAAATATCAACTTATTCATATCTATTGAGCTTTTGGGACTAATGTCTTTCATGAGTAGTTTGGAAAGAATTAGGTCCCGTATGTGTATGATGACCAAGGTATCTTGGAGGATGATCATTAAGCTGAGGTCAACAAGACGGCGGTGTCACCAAGAGTTGAGGACTAAGTCAAGAGCGACTTGGCGTGGAGATCGTCGAGAGGATGATCAAGTCAAGGTTGATAGGACGAGAGTCTCATGAGGTGAATCGAGTCGAGTTGGACAAGCGAAGATGTCATCAATTATATGGTGAAGGTCTTCATGCATCGACATTAAGAAAGAAGGCGGCAAGTGATTATTTCTAGACTTATATTATCTTTGATTTAATTTGAGTCTAAGGATTGCCGTACTATTAAGAGGGATGCGATGTCGAATGACTTTTAGATGTGTCAAGTGCTCAAGTGATCCATCCTTGTGAATCTTAGAAAGAGTGGTGTTGGTAGTGCGGAAAGTGAGGGTTGTAGGTCTCTCTTGATTTCTTTGTGAAATCTGTGGTTATCCTTTGAGATTTGGGTAGTGAGACCTTGTTATTTGTGTAGCCCTCGTTCTTAGCTTTCGGGAGAGTCCAAAATCGCTGAAATCGAGTCCGAGTCAAAAGTTATGCTCGTTTTAGTCGATTTGCTCGATCTTGATTCGGACTATCCGGAGTTAGTCCGGACTATCGGATAATCCGGAGTATCCGGACATTTATCCGGACTCTCGGGTTGAGTCTCTCTGTTAGCCTTTCTCAGTCAATCCGGAGTATCCGGATTGAAATCCGAGTCTCGGTTGTGCGCGACCTGCCCCCAACGGCTAGTTTTGGGAGTTCTATTTATAGCCCTTCCTCCCTCTTTTGAAGAGGCTTTTGGTGTGGATTTTTGAGGGGTGTGTGGGGGCTTTGAGGAGCTTTTACCCTTAGATCTAAGTGATCCCCTTGTGAGAAGGGTTGGGAAGAGTTTGGAGAGTGAGTTTTGAGTTGGTTGAGCACTTGATTTCATCTCCAAGCTTGTTCTTCGTGAGCATTTGTTACTCTTGGAGGTTGAGGACTCCTAGGCGGCTAGGAGGTCGCCTCGAGCCACCGGAGCTTTGTGTGGTTGGCGTGGGAAGTTTGTGAAGGCAGTTCCGCCTCCGTAAGGGAAGGAATCAAAGGAGTGAAGACCGCGAGTGCATTTGTGCAACAGGGAGGAAGAGGGTTGAAAGAGACCCGGCTCAAGTGTGACCGAGCGCCTCAGCGGAGCGTAGGATCCCTCAAGGATCCGAACTTGGGTGAAAAATCATTGTCTCCAAGTTTGCTTCTTTCTCTTGCTTTAGCATTTGATTTTGAATCTTGAAATTGCCCGATCTACTCTTTTGTTGTGTTTGGCTCTAGATCTACAATATCTCCATGTACTGATAGCATTGGATCTTTTGTATTCAAGTAGATTGTTGAAAAATTGCAAAGATTTAAAATCTCCATTCGAAATCTCAATCCGAGTATCCGGACTCCTCAACCCGACGATCCGGACTATCCGAGATATCCGGATTGAATACCGGACACTCGGTTAGGACCCTCGGGATCGGACTATCCGGAGTATCCGGATTGAATAACCCGGACACTCCGGATTGTTCAGGACACTCGGGAGATTTTATTTAGCTGCAATATTTTTATTCCGCTATATTTAAGTGTTAAAGTTTTTAATTCGCCTATTCACCCCCCCTCTAGGCGACATCCCCTGTCCTTTCATGGCCGCCCGGCCAACTCGGTCCACAACGGTCGGGTTACGTCCAAACGTGCTGCATGAAGGCATTTTCTTCGTTCCATCTTTGAGTCATCCTAGGTCTCTATCCATACCTGACGGTCATCCAACGAACACTAGCCGATCAAGTCAACCACAGAGCCCAACTTGAGGGCTACTCCAACACACATGATCGGGAGGCGAGGCTGCGGGCGGTGCTTCGTGCGGCGTGGAGGCGGCTGCGGGCCGGAGGCCGGGCTGCGGCGTCTTCGTGGGCGTGGCGGAAGCGCCGGCGCAACGCCGGCGGTGGCGCAGCCGGGTTCAGGTGCCGCGAGCGCTGTAATCGAGGCAGCGGCTACGGGTGACGCGCGCGACGGGCCGGGCGGCGGCTGCGAGCGAGCGCGGTGCAAGCGGCGCGCGCGTGCGAGGCGGGTGGTGGCGGCTGCGAGGCGGGGCGAGGTGGCGGCGTCGCGTGTGGGAGGCGGGCGGGCGGAACCGACAACGCCAAGGCGGCACGCCGAAGGGGCCTCGTGCGCTTGTGGCGCGGTGCGCGCTTGGCCGGAGCGCCGTCGCGCTGCATCGGTCGAGCCGACGGCGGCAATGCCGCGGCGGGCGCGCGACGGAGGCCGAGGCGATCGGCGGCCGCGAGCCGAGGCGGGCGGCGGCCGCGAGGCCAAAGCGGGCCGCAGCAGCCGAGGCAGCGGCGCCGGTGGCTCTGGCGGCGTCTTTGCGCGCGCGCAAGTCGAGGCAACGACGGAGTTTTTTTTTCTTGTATGAACAGTAAAATCGACTTGTACTGTAGCTTCGAGCCATATCCGCGTAGCTTCATGCCATACGACAAACAGTACGAGATGCAAAGTATAGATGCATGCATAGAAACGACAAGCGTTTAAATTCAATCGCCGATTCTCACCTCTTCTCACCTTTTCAATCCGTTCACCGGTAGAGTTTCGTGCTGATAACGTGTTAAGGAACCTCGCTATCGAATAGTCCGGGGTTCCCGAACAGATCTGAATTGGAAAACAGAGAGAGACACAGGTATAGGAAGAGCGACGACAGAATTCTTTATTGCTTTGTGGTTGCTTGTACATAGGGGCAACCCCTTCCTCCTTATATAGTAATCGTCTAGGGTTTCGATTAAGGAAGCATCGTGGGCTTTTCATTGAGCCACATGGTTTAAAAAAAAACCGTACTTCATCCAAAATTAGGCCGACCGGTCATCGCACTCGCACACACCCCATTCCATTTTCCACTTCGATTCACCAGCCGAGGCGTCCACCCGGCCGCGGTTTACTATCTTGCGAGGCGCGATGCCTCGAGAATCACGTCGGCCCTGTGGGCGCCAAGCGGGCGAGAGCCGAAACGGGGAGAAGAGGCTCTTTCTCTCTGTCTCGCCAGCCACCTTCTCTTCTCCCCTCGTCGCAGCTAGCCGCTGCCGCGCCGAGAGACACACTGGCATGGTCTCTGGCCTCCTGCCGCTCCGAGAGACTCACGGCTGCACCGCCGGCGCGCGCCCTCCGCCTGCAGCCGAGGGGCCGCGTGACGTGCTCGGCCGACGCGGGCGGGAGCAACGGCGGCCGCGCCAAGGCGGCGGGGTTCTTGCATGGCCGCTGGGCCCAAGGCGGTGGACCGCTTCGCATGCGGCGCGCTCATGGCCTGGGCGGTGACCTCCACGTCCAGCCCTGTGATTGCCGCGAGCCAGGTTGGTGGTTAATTTCCTCCAAAGCTGTGTGGCGTTGCGTGATGTGATCTGTGGAACGAGTTGAGGTCAAGTGTTTTTTTCTTCCCTAGTTAGATGAATCCGACGATCTCTAGAGCGGATATTGACTGGCAATGGCATCGCATTTTGCTGGAATTAGGGGACCTGATCAGGAAATATCACTTATTTTGGAGCAAAGTTTAAATTCCTGTCAAATGTTACTCTTAGCATGAATTTAGATTGAGCTAACATTTGCTCGAATTCGATTGTAGATAATAAGCAAATGTATTGGATTTGGCTTAAACTGGATCAAATTAAGTCACTGTCTAATACTGCTTTTAATTCCATTGCAAAAAAAGTTGGTGTTAAACCTATAAAGTTGATTTCTGGAAAAAAATTATATTCTCTCCACGAAAAATACTAATAAGAAATGTAGTTGGATCAGCTAAATATATGATTTTTTTTAATAAAAGATGCTATAATTGTTCGAAGATGAGTTGGTACTGTTTTGGGGAAAAAATTAAAATGATATGAATTAACCTCAAGTGTTAATGTTATTCAACCTAAAGTAGTAGTTTCTCTGGTCACAAATAGTTGTTGTTTTGGATATATATGTAGTCAAACTTTCAAAACTTTGACTGTCAATATCTTTTTAAATATTTAAATTAGATACATGAAAATCATGTATAGATTTGTCTCAAAAAGTACTTTCATAATATTATAATTTTATTGAGTTTTATAAATGTAAATATATTACAATAGAAATTAGAGAGCAAAGCTATGTTTTGAAGACCACATCAATTTCCAAAACAATGACTATTTGTGACCGGAGGGAATATTATTTAGTACAACAATTACCAAAACATGCCCTTATGAAATGGCATACTATGATTACTTATGCACATTTCAGCATTAAAGGAGGACATATGTTGGAAACATTGAAAAAACTACTCATTTAATCTCTGCAATGGACTTATATTTTGGGACAATGCTCCCCAAGAATGAGGATTTATATTGTGGGACTGAGGGAGTAGCATATGATATACCAGTATATGAATTCAGATTGGCGCGTGCATTTAGAAGTTGGTTCTAATACAAATCTGGAGAACAATGAAATAGTACTGTTTATTGCAGAAATCATCATCTTGTTGCATTCAGTAATCAGAATAACTGATTAAAGCGTGCCCATTTTCACTCTAGAAGTATGCTAGTGTCTCTTGTATTTCCGAAGCCAAATTTCATTTACGAAGCACTGACATATTTTGTTAGATTGACGTGTGAACTATAAAGTGTTCTTCATTTTATGATCCTATACATGTATAACTTATATGTAAGTCGGTGCTGTACTTTTATCCTTGAGAACATCATTTATCACTTCAGAGCTTGTTTTCCTTTCTCCAATGGTTGTATACTTTTCTGAGATGACATTCCCTGTTTGTTTTGGTTGTTAGAGGTTGCCTCTACTCTCAACAGAGCCAAACAGATGCGAGCGTGCATTTGTTGGGAACACAATTGGTCAGGCAAATGGGGTGTATGATAAGCCACTTGATCTCCGGTTCTGTGATTACAGAAACGAGAAAACAAATCTCAAAGTCAAGTCTCTAGCTGTGGCTTCGATGTCCGACGCAAAGTTTGGTGGCAAAGTTGTCAAGTCCAAAGCTTATGCTGTGGGGGCAAGCTTCAAAGGTATAATTCCATTATTCATCACACTGTATTGTTGCAATTGTTTCTAAACTGAACCTTTCAGATGTACCTTTGTGTTGATCATACTACATTATGAAACAGAACGAGAAACACTCCTCTTTCAAATGTTTCCAGGAACCGATTTCACGAATGCGGTGATAGACCGTTTCAATTTCGAGAAGGCCAATCTCCAAGGGGCAATCTTCAAGAACATGGTCTTGTCAGGATCGACCTTCGATGCTGCTAAGTTGGAAGATGCGGTGTTTGAGGACACAGTTATCGGCTGCATTGACCTTCAGAAGCTATGCACAAACACTTCCATAAGAGTAGAGCTGGGTTGTAGATGAGATTCAGCACAATTAATTCCACCGTATCATGATCGTTTATGTTAATGTTGACATCGTTCGATAAGTAAGTCAGGTCTGTCTATAGAGCCAACATGACAAGATGCGCCTTTTTTTTCGATATGTAAAACCCTCAATATCGTAAATATTCAGCAATAGTGTACCACACTTCTGTAATCTTAACTTGTGCAAATAGCCAAGTATCACATGCACAAAAAGGAAGATCTGTATGCTTCCCACGTATATATTGTTCACAATTCAGTAATGACATTAATTACTGATCGATGATGCATGAACTGGATGCATGCAATTAAGCTTTATTCCACAATCCACACTAGTAACCACTATGTGCGCTTGCTTGCTAACATTATTGGCTCCTCATGCCATGGATTAGATTGCGCATTCTAGTTAGTATGCTGGCCCCTACAAGGGCCGATACTACTCACGGATAGTGCTACTATATATAGCCATAGCAATACCAAGATGCACCATCTAAATGGCCGGCCCGACGCCGGGCACCTGCCGGTAAAGGTCATGTACTCTTTGGCTGGAAATGTGCGGCGTTTACGGCGGATTATATGATTCACTCGGCGGCGCCGTTGCCGTTGCCGCCGGTGTCGACGACGCAGGTCTCGACACCGCCGGTCATCCAGAGGAACCACGCGTAGGTGCTCCGGTGGTGGCTGCTCTCCGGCTCCTCGTCGATGGCCCCGGTGAACATGTCCTCTGCACTGATGAGGTCGCCACGGGCGTGCCAGAGGAACATGGCGTACCTCCTCATCGCCTCGCCGTCCACCGGCTCGGTGGACACCGCTCGCTTGAAGTACTCCTCCGCCCTGTCACCAAGATCGAGATGATCGTTAAGGATTCGTAGAAGCATGCATGCATGCATGTGATTAATTGTACGGGTGCAACCATGGCGGCATGTACCTGTCAATGTCCTTGTCGAACTGGTACAGGAGCTGCGCGTAGTTGGACAGGATGAGCGAGTTCGCCTCGGCGGTGGCAATGATCCTCTCGTATGCCGCTTTCCGCCGATGCGCGCGGGCGATGTCGATGACCTCCTTCTCGTCCTCATCGACGATCACCGGCACGTCGCTGTCGCCATGCAGAACGCCGTGCAGGATGCCGATCCTGGCCCACGGCTCCTTCTCCACATCCAGCTCCACTAACTCCGGCAGTTCGTCGTCGTCCCCCGTGTCCCCGTCGTCGTCGGGCTCCGCCTTGCTGGCCGATGCCTCGGCCTCCTTCGCCTTCCTCCGTTCCATCTCCATCTCCACGGCCGTGCCGAGGCAGGACACGACCAACCCGAGCAGCCCGAAGGCTAGGTCCGGCGACTCGAACTGCACCTTGCGGATGACCCACGTCACGGCGTCCCCGGCGCCCCCGGCCGCCGAGCCCTGCACCGCCTCCACCGCCGCGACCAGCGCCGCCACCGCGCACCCGGCCGAGCTCGTGGAGGCCGCCCGCGGCACCCCGCGCCGCGGCGCCGCCAGCTTCCTCTTGGCCTGGATGGCGCGCAGCGACGCCGGCACCGCGGCCATCGACGGCAGCGGCTGCTCATCCCTGCCGCACGCTGCGGGCCTGCAGAACCGGGCCTTCCTCCTCTCCCCCAGCCGCGTGACCGCCGTGAACGCCACCGCCGGCGGGCTCTTGGGCATGCCTACCATGCTCGCCGGCGTCATCCTCACAACCAATCGGTACACGAAACGAACCCAAGAAACTCTAGCCCAAACACGAACGGTGTTTGTTTGTTAGGATCCAAGAGCCTCCCACCAAAGGCGGTGCGGAATGGAGATCTTGTGGGGAGGAGGGCGCGGCAATGGCGAGGCATATATAGCCCCGGCCGTTGGCTCCGTGCCACGTTGGGGAAGCCGGGGGCGTCGTGGCCCGCACGCCTCGGCCTGGGGAGGGGCCCAGTTCTCGATGCGTGTCTCGTGCCAGTTCAGCTTGGTTAATTTCGTCGGGAGAAGGCGCGGCAGCGCGGTCCTCTCGGCGAGGGGAGTTTTGGCCTCGCGCACAGTGGCAGCGCGGTTGGTGTTGCTAAGGAACCTCGCTATCGAATAGTCCGGGGTTCTCGAACAGATTTAATTGGAGAACAGAGAGAGACATAGGTATATGGGGAGCGACGACAGAATTCTTTATTGATTTCTGAATACTTGTACATAGGGGGACCCCCTCCTCCTTATATAGTAGTCGCCTAGGGTTTTGGTTAAGAGATCATCGTGGGCTTTTCATTGGGCCACGTGGTTTCTCAACACTCCCCCTTGGGCCCTTTGCCGCGAGATGCATATGCCTCATTAAAACTCCAAAAAAACCCAGTGGGAAAAATACTTGGAGAAATAGTACATAGCATACGCTTAATATGTTGCATGAATTGCCTCGTTAAAACCTTATGCAAGAAAACTTCGTGAAAAACTTGCTAAGGAAAAAGAGTACAATTCACCTAACTTCAATTGCTAATCTTCGAGATGCATGTTGGGTATTCATAATTCATGTTCGAGATTCATGTGGGAGTATGTGAAATATCTCTCCCTGAAATCTGCACTTCTCTAAGTCTCATCATTCCAATTCCTTTAATGCACCTTTCAAAGGTAGATGCTGGGAGTGATTTAGTGAACAAATCTGCAAGATTTTCACATGACTTAGTATGCAATATTTTGATCTCGTTCATCTTATGCAATTCATGAGCATAGAAGAACTTGGGTTGGTATGCTTCGTGAGATTGCTCTTCACATAACCCATCTGTGCTTGGGCAACGCAATCTGCATTGTCTTCATAGATGATTGTGGGAGTTTGCTCAATGTTCAAACCACACGACTTCTGGATGTGGTGAACCATTCTTCGGAGCCATGCACATTCACGAGAGGCTTCATACAAATCAATGATTTCCGAGTGGTTTATCGACGTCGAGACAAGAGTCTGCTTAGACGACTTCCAAGAATTTGTTGTTCCTCCACATAGGAAAATATAGCCAGTTTGGGACTTGCCAGTATGCGGGTCTGATAAGTACCCAGCATCGGCGTAGCCAACCAAATTCAATTCATTGTTTCTTCTGAAAAACAAACCAAGATCTTTACTTCCTTGGAGGTAACGGAAGATATCCTTGATCCCTTTCCAATGCCTTTTGGTGGGTTACGCCTGCATCAAGCTAGCAAATTCACAATGACGCAATATCCGGCTGGTGCTATTCGCAAGGTACATGAGCGCTCCAAGCGCACTCGGATATGAGGATTCTGCTCCCAGGACTTCCTCCCCCTCTTCTCTAGGTCTGTATGGGTCTAGGTCTGCTTGGAGTGACCTTCCGACCATTGGAGTCTTTGCAGGATATATCTTTTCAAAGCCAAACCTTTTCAACACTTTCTACGTGTAAGTTGATTGATGTACCAAGATTCCTCCTTGGACATGCTCAAGCTGCAAGCCTAAACAAAACTTTGTTTTACCCAAATCCTTCATTTCAAACTCAGACTTCAAGTATGAGCATGCTTCTTCAATTTCTTCATCCGTCCCAATGATGTTCAAGTCATCTACATAGACGGAGATTATCTGAGAATCCATTCGGGATCATTGTATAAATACGCATGGACAATCTTCATTGTTTGTGTAGCCTTTTTGCAGAGGAAGTCACTCAGCGATTGTACCACATTCTTCCTTCTTGCTTTAGCCCATACGGTGATTTCTCCAATTTCACCTTATGCATGTGTTTCTATTTGCTCCGTCTTGGTTGGGATAAGAATTCCTTAGGTACTTTCATGTATATCTCGAATCCAAGTTTCCATACAAATATCTTTGTGACAACATCCATTAGCTTCATTCTCAACTTCAAGTTGATCGCCATTGAGATCAAATATCTAAAGGTAATTCCTCCCATGACCGGAGAATAGGTTTCTTCATAATCAACTCCGGGACGTTGAGTGAAACCTTGAGCTACAAGCCTTGCCTTGTACCTTACAACCGTTGTTTTCATTACTCTTCGAACAAAGACCCATTTGTGACCTCTGAGGTTTATATGGGGAGGTGTGCGGCATACGGCTCAAACATCTCTCTCTTGTTGGAGAGACTAACTCTGCGATGATTGCCTTTTTCATTCTTCCCAATCTAGCCTTTTCTTGCACTCTGCGAGATGCGGGCTCGGGATCATGATCAATGATCGAGGCAATCTTCTTTGCGAAATATGCATCAACGTTGGTCGTTGCTCTATTCGAGGATTCTCTGTTATTACAAAGTTTATGGCCATTTCTTCATGGGGTGCTTCATACACTTCTACTTGCTCTTCGCTGCTTTTCCCTATCGCAGGAGCAAGTTCCTTTAGCTTTTCATCGCCTATGTGTGCGCACACATTATTTCTGGCGGCTTCCTGCAGTGAAAGATTCAAGTCTGGAATTACCTTTCCTGTTGGCTTCTTTCCAGTGCCAGGTCTCAACTGGCTCCCCTTCTTTCCTTGGGGTATTTTCGTGATTGGTTATGGTGAGTCCTCTCGCTTGATTTTCTCAGAGCGTCTCCGGGTACTTTGGGTTTGAGGAGCAGTTTCTGTTCTTTTCTTTGAGGCCTCTGAGCAGTGAGGATACCTTCTATTTTCTTTGGTATTTTCACCCTCTCGGTGCATTCCTTGCGGGTACATGCGACTTAATCACGCCCTTGGATCACAAAATGATCAGGCGGTTCATTTGCTAAATTCGCAAATCAATTATCTTCGGACTTCTTGATTTGCTTCATTAGTGCGGGGTCATGTGCGGGGATCGGTGGAATGCCATATGATTTCGGCATTTTCATCCAAAGGTTGATTTCCTCCCCTAATGACGAAACGGTCCTCGTCAAAGATGCAATCGAATGAATCGGGTGTATGCAAGTCTCGATCCTAGGTTCCAGATACCTGATTATGGATGCACTCTCATAACCAACGTATATCCCAGACTTTCGGAGAGGGCCCATTGCAGTCCGCTGAGGGGGTGGTATAGATACATATACCATACACCCAAATTTCCTGAGATGGGAGATCTTCGGGATGATCCCGTGCACAAGTTGCATAGGGGAATGGATGTTGTAGGACGAAGGTCTGAAATTGATAAGAGCTGCTGCGTGCAGGACTGCGTGTCCCCAACAGGTGTTGGGCAAGTTACAACTCTGCAAAAGCGGTCTGGCAATGAATTTAATCCTCTTTATTAGTGCTTCAGCTAGCCCATTCTGCGTATGGACATGCATTACGGAGTGCTCAACTGCTATCCCTGTTGCCGTGCAATAATCATCAAATGCCTTTGAAGTAAATTCTCTGGCATTGTCCATTCTAATGGACTTCACGCGATGATCAGGGAAAGCATTCTTAATTCTTATGATCTGCGAGATCAGCTTTGCAAAAGCATGGTTTCTTGTTGATAATAAGCATACATGCGATCCGCGATGATCAGGGAAAGCATGGTTTCGAGGAAGCATCGATGAGCACCATAAAGTATCGAAACGGCCCTGACAGGGGCTGAATCGGTCCGCAAATATCCCCCTGGATGCGTTCCAGGAATGCAGGAATTTCACTTTGCACTTTCATGACAGAGAGTCTAGTTATTAATTTCCCGGTGGCACATGCAGGGCACACGAAATCTTCATGATTCGGAAATTAACATTAATGCCGTGACCTTGTGAGTTGTTAACTATATTTCTCATCATTCTAAGACCAGGATGGCCTAATATACCATGCCATAAAGAAAATAACTCAGAGCTCCTAAAAACAGTCTTCAAGGAAGTATACACTTTGGTATATATTGCTATATATTGCAAAATACAAAATAAAGCGATGGATTCAAAGTTCATAAAGAATATTCATAAAACAGAGAAATAAAACTAGAAAAATTAAAAACAGAGCCAAATAAACCTTCTGGATTTTCTGGCAATTTTTTCAAAATTTTTTTTTGCAATTTTCCCTTTTTTTCTTTTTCTTCTTCTTTTCTCTTTTTCCTTTTTCTTTTCCTTTTTCTTTTGCCGGCCGAACAGCTTAAATGGGCCTTGCCCTGGCCCATGCTTGCGCTAGGGTTTCCTCGTAGACACGCGCGCGCGCCGCATTCCCAACGCGCCAGCGCCGCCTCCATGCTTATTCTTCCCCACGCGCCCGCGCCGATGGCATCCGAGGCGACGGCGGCACAACGAGGAGGCGGTGGCGTCGGCCGGCCGGCGCGCCGCCGCGCCGCCGCCGAGCACCTCCTCGGGTGCCGTCGGGCGCCAGGCGCCGCCACATCTTCGTCGGAGTCGCGTGGCGAGGGCTGCGGGCGAGGCGTGGCGCGAGCGGCGTGGCGGGCGCGTGAGCCGAGCCGGCGAGGCTGCGGGACCGCGGCGTCGTTGGGCGCCACGGACGCGGCGCATGGCGGAGCGGCCGGGAACTGGGAGCTTCGGCGGCGCGGTGCGGGCACGAAGCCGGCGGCGGCGCCTCGGCGGCGACGCTGCCTTGGCGGCGATAAGCGGCGGCGATGCGCTGGCGCGGTGCCGAGTGCACGCGACGAGGCGCGAGCAGGCGACAAGCGCGGCGGCTTCAAGCCGAGGCGGCGGCGCGGCGGTGGCGGGTGGCGGCGATGGCGATGCCGAACTCTACGGCGTATGGTGGTCGAGCAGCGCCAAGACGTGTGGCGGCGGCTTGCTTCGCGCGGCCGGCGGAGGTGCTTCGCGGGGTGCATCGTGCGAGGCGGCGCGGCTTGCAAAGAAGGCGCCGCGGAGGTGCTCGTCGCGGGTGCTTCATGCACGGTGGCGGTGGCGCGACTTCATGCGCGCCGGCGGGCGTGGCGGCCGAATGTGCTGTGCGATGGTCGGGCGAGCGCCCGGCGGGGCGCGCGAGCACAGCCGGCTTAGCTGCGGCCTGATGGCGCGAGCGGGCGGCGGCTGCGATGGGCGGCGCGCACAAGCCGACGCCCTTTTTTCAATGTATGAACAGTACCAATGCGCCACAATCTTGATCGCAAGATCAAATATCAGTAACCGAGCTATCGTCGTGTAGCTTCATGCCACGAGACGAACGATACCGAATGCGTAGGATAGATGGATGCATAGAAAAAAACCGATTAGATTCAATCGCTAATTCCCACCTTTTCTCACCTTTTCAATTCTGATCTCCGGTAGAGCTTCGTGCTGATAACGTGTTAAGGAACCTCGCTATCGAATAGTCCGGGGTTCCCGAACAGATTTAATTGGAGAACAGAGAGAGAGACACAGGTATATAGGGAGCGACGACAGAATTCTTTATTGATTTCTGAATACTTGTACATAGGGGGACCCCCTCCTCCTTATATAATAGTCGTCTAGGGTTTTGGCTAAGGGACCATCGTGGGCTTTTAATTGGACCACGTGGTTTCCCAACAGGTGTGAGCTCCCAGCAACCCGCTACCGGGCGCTCACGGCAGATGTGGCACGGCGCCGTGGGTTCCAACATGGAAGGCGCCCTTTGTCAAAATGACCACTTTTTAGCATCATAACAAAAATTTTTTTTGATAAATTTAGCCCGTTTGCGAATCTAATTATAAAAATAACCTCCTGATGCGAAAGTAAAAAAAAATCACACGGGAAGCTAAAATAGTAATCATTTCCCCTTTGCCGATGCTTCTGGGGTAATGGCCGGAGTGGAGACCGGAGGCGCGCACACACCATTTGAGAAGACAACAAAAGGGAAGAAGGTTAGGCAAAATAAACAAGGCATTGCGTTGTCCTGAACACCTTTGCTTTGCATGAGCAGCATGAATGGCGTGTCTTGTCTATTGTATATAACATGCATGCGCAACAATGGAGTAGAAAAGAATATAAATGAGCTTATATCAGAGTAGAAATTATTCGGCATACATATATATGTTACAGTGTTCCATATATGTATACTATGTAGTGCAAAATTACAGATCACTACGTAGCACTAACATGGAAAATTGTAGGGGAAAATTGAAATAATACTCTACAAAGTGAACCATTTTGTGTTTCTTTGTTCTTTGTGCACTGTATATTGAACTATGAATAAGGAGCTGAGTTGCATGGTAGATCGTTAAAGGAAGAGAGAGAGAGAAACGGTGCACCGCAGGTTTCCGCCACTTATGTGGAAAGGTTGTTGTAGATCGTGTATGCATGTACAATCTTTTTCTGAAATGATACTCTACAAAGTGACCTATCGATCTTCTTTTTAAAATTCCAAGTTCATTCTCTTGGATTTCTTCTGTGTTTTGCATTTTATTTATTATACCAGATTGGATTGTGTGGGGCGATGCGTTACACATTAGAGGGAAAACAAGACTGATGGGTGGTGCACGGTAGGCTAAACCATCAGTTGGCATCTACGTCACAACTATATTCAATTGTTGATTCGAGAAGAAAACAAACATGCACATGTTATTCAAAAGAAGGCAGTTTTGTGCTCTATTTGCGCCTTCGCCTTGCATAACTGGCGTACCTGCTATACGGCTATACCTATCACAATGTAAGATAAAGTATCTACGAATTTCTACATGATGAAAGCGCTGTAGTTCCACTCTTGTCTAATTAGCCCTCTAAACCTGAAGTAGCGTGATGCCCACTGGAAAAAGAGTTACTATTTTTAAAGGGTAAAATTCAATTTTTTCTTGAAAAAGTAGGACACATCTTAAAAAAAGGCACGACGCAGTACTTCCATTGGTTCTTTTTGTTTTGAGAGGAGTGCTTTAATTGGTTCTTGTACCGTACAATCTCTAGTCACAAAAGATTAATGTTTTTTGACTTTTCAAAATCAATAAGATACACCTTTAGTCACTAAAATCTCTTATCATATTAAAAAAGTTATTTTTAGATAATGGAAGATTATACCTCCCGGCCTTTGCATCTTGAGATGTACATAGCCAATCAATTATTATACAGTTATAGTCAAACTGCTGTCACAAGAAAAATAAAATAGTCGCAACAAACCATAGGAAAATTAAAACGTAAGTTATCAATTTACACACAACATGTTATTGAATCTCCATCCGTGTCCTATGAAAAGATCCTAGACCATGACCTATAGCAAGCTGCATCCTGATGACACCACATCCCGGTCATCCGGAAGCTGCAGCATAGACTACAAATGCAACCGATTGGTGCACATATAGATAACCTTTATCGAATTAGAGATTTTTTTCTTATAAAAAACCACATTATTTCGATGTAGCCAAATTGACTAACACAAAGCAACAACCCCAACCAAAATATGAGCCCTTAAATCTTTTCCCATTCCCCATAACTAGCTCCCAAACATATTGGTTAAACTAATAGGAGGTGACAAATTAAAAGCTGCTTGAATGACGCGCCAAACGAAACGAGCAAAGTGGCAATAAAAAAGAGGTGTTGTATCATTTCCTCGTTGTTACAATCCTCGTTGTTACAAAGACCACATTTTATACTACCGTTCTAATTTCATTTTCTAAGGTTGTCCTTTTTCAATATGACTCCACGACATAGGTACCGTAATTTTTTTATTTTTATAGGTACCTTAAGCTTCCACAAATGACTGTTTGTAAAGAGAACATTTTGATGCATTAAGGCTTTATACATCGACTGAACTGAAAACTGTCCATTTTGATAGAGATTCTATTGAAAAATATCATGTTCTAATGTTAACTGCACACCATCAACCTTCGTAACAAGCTCATGCAAGCCCAATGGTTCGATGAAAAGACATTGAATGAGACAGAACACATTACTTCAGCCATCGTGGTATTTTTTTGGACAATTTGAAAGAGTCGTAGGTATTATACACTAAGGGGGTTATTTCCAAGCCATGTATCTTGCCAGAATCGAGTTTGGGATCCATTACCAAGTTGGAAGGACTCAGATCTATAGAAATGATATTTGACCCTTATTAGCCCAGACCAAAACTGAGTCTCTTGGCTTCCCTTCTACAGAAGATAAAGTCTTATTCCCCAGATATTTTCTTCTAAGGAGGATTTGTCAGACACCATCTTCATTTAGAAGCTTGAAAAGCCATTTACTAACCAAACATATATTTTTGACATCAACGTCTTGAATACCCATGCATATTTGTTCTTTGGGTCGGCATAATATATTCTACGTAGTTAGCCTATATTTCTTTTTATGATTATCACTTTGCCAGAAAAATCTGAATCTGTAATAATCCAACTGTTTGAGAACCCCAAGTTGTATCTCAAAAAAAGGTAACATAAACATGGGTAAGCTACTAAGCATAGAATTTAAAAGGACTAAGGGCTTGTTTGTTTTAGCTTTTGATTCTGGATTCTGGTCCCAAAAGTAGAATCAGAAACAAACAGCCTGATTCTAGAATCCGATTCTGACAATCCACCCCACTCATATACACTAGAATCCACAATCCACTTCATATGTGCTTTTGTATTCTAGCTTTTGGAGAATCAACTTCTCATAAACCACAATCCAGAATCAGCTTTTAGAGAATCCAAAGCTGAAACAAACAGGCCCTAAGCAACCTCCAGCAGACAAATTATTGCCCCTCCAATTACTCAATCGTTGCTTAAATCGTTCTTCTACCCCCTTACACTCACTAATTCTCAGTTTTCTATAATAGATTGGTATGCCAAGGCATCGAAAAGATAAATTGCCCAACCCACAACCAAAAAGCTGGATATAATGAGTCTCAAATTCCTTAGCAGTATCAAAACAGAAGATTTCACTTTTATGAAAATTGATTTTGAGACCAGAAAATTGTTCAAAAGCACATAACAATAACTTATGTTTTTGGTTGGTTCGAAATCATGTTCCATAAATAAAATAGTATCATCAACATACCGTAGAATAGATAGCCCATCATCCACCAAATGAGGTTCCATTCCACTTATTTGCCTCTCTTCTTTAGCACAATCTAAAATAATCGTCAACATATCCACAACAATGTTAAATAATATAGGAGATAAAGCCTCAGCTTGGCGGAGCACTTTTCGGTCTCAATTCAAAAAAGTTATGGATGTGCAATGTCATGAAAGTATTTTTTTTGATAAATTCATTTATATCATTTTTATATATCTAAACCATATGTTTTAAACAATAACTTCGAAGCTAATAGGGTTTGATCTCATGCAATTTAGAGCGAGGGGTAAAACTTGTTCTACAATCTACACACGCTCTCATTTTTCTCGAAAACAAAAAATTGAAAACAGCTCCAGCTCCTCTCTCTAGTCTCTACTCGGCCGCCACCACCACCACCCACCCCCTCACTCCCGTCGGGCCAGGCTCCCCTCGCCAGCTCGATGTCTCCCCTCCCATCGCCCTATCGATCCGCTTCCTCAAGCGACGGTATCATCTCTCCACCGTCGCGCGAGCTGCGGCGGTGCGCCACCTTCTAGACCCCCACCGCGGTCTTGCCGTTGCTTCCGCACCGCCGGCGGATCCCGCTTGGAGCGCATCATCATAAACCGATACCGCGCCGGAGACATTGGCGCTAGGGACGCACTCCGCCTGTTCGACGAATTGCTCCATCAAGCAGGGCCGCCCTCGGTTCGCGCCATCAATTGCCTCCTCACCGTCGTCGCTCGCGATGGCCCCGAGCTCGCCGTCTCCCTCTTCAACCGCATCGCAGGAGCCGGCCCCGAGTAGGTGGTTCCCGACATACGCACCTACACTATCCTCATCGGCAGCTACTGCCGCGTGGGCCGCCTGGACCTTGGTTTCGCCACCTTCGGCCACATCCTTAGGACGGGCTGCAAGGTGGATACCTTTATCTTCAATCAACTGCTCAAGGGCCTCTTCGCCAAGAAGAGGGTGGGCAAGGCCATGGACGTATTGATCTGCAGTATGCCCAAGCTCGGCTGCACTCCTGATGTCGTCTCCTACAACACTGTTCTCAAGGGGCTCTGCGATGAGAAGATAAGTGAAGAGGCTCTCGAGCTGATTCGCATGATGGCTGATGATGGAGGTAGCTGCCCACCTAATGTGGTGTCATATAACACCGTCATCCATGGCTTCTTTAAAGAGGGGGAGGTGGACAGAGCTTACATCCTATTTAAAGAAATGCTGGATCGGGGGGGTGTTGCCAGATGTTGTGACTAACAACTCAAGTCATTGATGGCCTGTGCAAAGCTCAAGCAATGGACAGGGCCGATGGGGTTCTTCAGGAGATGTTTGATAAAGGTGTTAGTGTTACGCCGAATAATGCTACATATATTGGTCTACTACACGGATATTGCT
The DNA here is from genome assembly GCA_036346275.1 of Otatea glauca. Taxonomy (NCBI): domain Eukaryota; kingdom Viridiplantae; phylum Streptophyta; class Magnoliopsida; order Poales; family Poaceae; genus Otatea; species Otatea glauca. The sequence continues at coordinate 5,297,309 of CM070729.1, forward strand.
TTTCAGGACAATGGAAAGAGGCGCTTAGAATTTTCAAGAAAATGTGCAGAGATGGTCCTGCACCAAATGTCGTTACTTATACCTTGCTGATGGACTATCTTTGCAAGAACGGAAGATGTGCAGAAGCTAGAAAGATTTTTGATTCCATGAGCAAGAGGGGCCAAATACCTAATGTTTGCACGTATGGCATTCTGCTTCACGCGTATGCTACCAAAGGATCTCTCACCGATATGCATGATCTTGTTGCTTAGGTGTTAGCAAATGGTATTGCACCGGATCATCGTGTCTTCAACATTTTGATATTTGCATATGGTAAATATGAAATGGTTGATGAAATAGTGCTTCTGCTTAACAAAATGAGGCAGCAAGGACTGAGCCCTGATGTAGTCTCCTATGGATCGGTAATAGATTCACTTTGCAAGATAGGCAGAGTAGATGATGCTATGTCCCAATTGAATCAGATGATTGATGAAGGATTAACTCCCAATATCTACATTTATTCCATCCTTATTCATGGTCTGTGTACCTGTGGCAAATGGGAGAAGGCTGAGGAATTTGCTTTTGAAATGATGAATGGAGGCATTCATCCTGACATTGTGTTCTTCAGCACAATATTGGGCAACCTGTGCAAAGAAGGTAGGATTATGGAAGCGCAAAATCTCTTTGACCTAATGGTAAGCACGGGTGTGAAGCCTAATGTCATTACATATAATACACGGATAGATGGACATTGCTTAGCTGGTAAGATGGATGAAGCAATAGAGTTAGTTGATGGTATGGTGTCGATTGGCTTGAAACCTGATAGTTTTACCTATAATATTTTGCTTGATGGTTACTGTAAGAATGGAAGGTTAGATGACGCATTAATTCTTTCCAGAGAAATGCTGAGCAAGGAAGTTGCAGAAGAAGTACTGGAGATGGAGAATTGGGTGAGATTGAGAAGATTCAGGAGAGGTTGACGGATTTGGAGGTGCTCAGATCTGATGTAGCCGAAATCAAAGCACTTCTGATGAGTCGACCAGGGCAGATGGGTAATGCAAGAGGGAGTTCACATGTTTCTGCAGCTATAGAAGAAGGAACTTCTCAAGGACAAGCAACTTTGAACCATCAGGTGATATCTTCAAGCATATCTCACTTAATTCCGAACACTCCTTTACTTGTGGATCCTCTAGCAGTGGACTACCAGTATACACTCCTGCCATTAGAACTTAATCACAGACCAATCTCAGAGAATAGGGAGGGTTTGGAATACCTGGAATCTCCTCTCATGTACACCCACAGATAATTCCAAGCCAGAGTGGCTTGAGTATGGCGTTTGGTTCTATTATTTATCAGCAGTCAGGAATGGGACCATGGTGCTATCCCTCACAGATGCCAACCTGTCATCATCCCATTTTTGGTCCAACTTTGTCTCCTGGAGTTACATACAACCGGGTAATACCATCACAAGGAATGCCCCAACCAGGAGTTCACCTTTTTGATGCCCAAAGGAATATATACCTGGGTGATCATAACCAGTCCCACCATTATGCCGAAGCGGAGATAAAGGGTCCAAAATTGGAACTGAGGGAGAGAACCCATTGGGGTGGATAGAGTTATGTGAAAGATTCTTTGAAATGGCTGGCACTCCGGCAGAGTAATGGGTCAATCTGGCGTCGGGGCATTTGACAGGTCATGCACAAACGTGGTTCAAGGGTACAGGGATCTCATAGTAGCAATCGAATTGGTCTCAGTTCAGTGCTATTCTGTGTGATCGATTTGCAAAAGCCAATGCTCATGAAGCTGTGGAGAAACTACAAAATATCAAACATTTAAGCTCGGTAAACAAGTATATAGATTATTTTGAGAGATGTGTGGAACTGGTAAAAAGAGATCATCCATATTTGCAGAAAAATTACCTTTTGAGTTGTTTTATCAGGGGAATGAAGGATGAAATCAAATATGAAGTTAGCAGCCATCAACCAAAAGGTCTACTCGAAGCATGTTGGTATGCAAAACTAGGAGAAAAAGCAGTTTGGGCCCGAAGGAACAATCATGGTGGAGGCAGTTCAAAACTCAAATCTTAATCTAATGTACAGAATACTTTGACTCAGAAGACTATCAGTCTAGGAGGTCCCAAAAACCAGAAAGGAATAGCACTAGATCGGAAAGAAAAATTATGCTGGTACTGTAAAGAACCATGGACACCTGGCCATCATCTCCAATGCAAAGTGAAGAAGGCATTACATGCTATTTTATTTTACTGCAAGGGGAAGAAGAAGATAAAGGAGGAGAGGGAAGTGAAGTGGCTAATAAGCAAGGTTATGTGACTGCACCGGGTAGCCCGAATCCGAATGATCAAACAGAAGCTGAAGAAACATTGATGCAAATTTCAGCACATGTAGTACATGGCAGTTCAGGACCTTTTACCTTTGCATTTGTTGTGTGTATTGGCATTAAGAGAGAGATTGCGTTAGTGGATAGTGTGAGCACGGATTCATTCATGGATTACGAGTACGCTGTGAAAAATGGATATCTACTGACTTTTATTTCGGGGAAACGAGTTACGATAGCTGGTGGAGGGGAGCTCATATCCGATGCCAAAGTCAATAACCTTCAATATAATATTCAGGGTGTATCTTTCATTACCAGTTCAGATTACTCAAATTAGGCAACTGTGACCTCATTTTTGGAGCTGACTGGATATATGAACATAGTCCAATTCTTTTGGATCTCAAGAGGAAGGTATTAACCATTCAAAAGGAAGGGATGCTCATACAGTTTAAGGATTACACCCAACCCACATCCAATTTCAGTATCACTGCCAATCAATTACAGAGAATGGTACCTAAGGGAGTGAATGGAAATCTTACTCAAATTAATACACTGGATTCAGAAAACTGGGGGCTGTGACATTCAGTTTCCATCGGAAATTCAAGAAGTCCTTAATCGATATGCCAGTGTTTTTGAGAGAAATGAGCTGCCACTAAAAAGGAGTTGTGATCATGTCATCCATTTGAAAGCAGGGGCTGAACCATTCAACCTTCGGCCAGAGAAACGCCTTGGAAGAGATCATAAAAAATTTGCTGGAACATCAAGAGAGCTCTCCTTACAAATAAGAGGGAGATAGGGTATATATAGGCTCTTGGCCTGTACAAATGATCAGAATATACCTTATTAGAGTAGCTAGCCTATGAGTACAAGTGAGGGGCAATATTGTCTTTTCTAGACATGATTGCAATCCTTTGATATGTATGATATACAAACAATAGCTTTTCAGGTATTCTCCAACAGGGCTATTTTGAAATCCAATATTACTAAAAAGTCCAAATGTACCTCTTATAAGCCTAAACTATGAGAAAATCTAGCCAAAGATCTAATCTCATCATTTTTCAATAATTCAACATTCATATTTTTAATGATTAAATATTTGTTGTTAAGAATATTATGATATAGTTACTATTTATGGTCTTTCGAATATACAGTAGTATGCTTGTTGATTCCGAACTTGACTCATATTTTTATTATAAAAATATTAGTATTTTCTAAAGTATTATATTTTTATGATTTGTTTAGAGGTGATTTATATTATATACATATGTATTTTTAGTTTTTAATAATAAAAACGCGACAAAAGATAATATCCGTGATAGCTGTAGCTTTTTTTTTTTTTTGGTCTTACCATAAATTCGTAAAAATCGTGATTTAAAACCTTATTTTAGAGTCTAGCAACTGCAGAAGGGTAGCCCCCAGCTCATCATCATCATTATTTTGCAATACGGGTATACACAGATGATGTGGAACGATCAGTTGGTCAACCCCATGCGTAGCTAATACTAGGCCCAGAATTGAAATCCACATCACACCAGACTAGAAGTCCACGCACAAATCTTGATGCAGTGCCGACGGTCCAGATACACAGGGCATATGCCTGGCCGGTCACAAAAGATCCACTCTCTTTACTGCTTTCTTGGCTGAACCAACCGACATACGCTGAAATGCGGCATACCAAACATTCTACTGCTACTCGTAATCTAACCCCGCCTCCCCCAGATAACCTCATTTTATTTCGGCCGAGCGTGCCGGATTGATAAGGTTCTGTTTGTTTTAGATTTAAGTTCTTTTTAACAGCTTAAAACTATTTTTTTTCTTAAGTATCTTAAAAGAAGTATGTTTCTATGAGTGATAGAGGTCGATAATTTTATTATAACTTCAGTAGTATTGTTGTAAAATAAGTTTTTAATAAGAATAAAAACACTTATCAAGTTGCTTTTGGCTTTTAGTTATATGAAAGCTTATGGTTTTTTGAAAATACACCGCTAAAAACACACTGCTTTTGACTTTTCGATTTTTAAGCTAAAGAAAAAAAAAGGCCTAAGGCGTCGAGGCATGGCAAGGAATGGGACAGGACGCGCACAATGGGTGGGTGGATGAAATGCCCTCACTTGTGCTATTGATTATTTGCCCCGTGTTATCTACTGACATGCGGGTTTTGGAGCCACATATCAGTGAGATAAACATGGCAAATAATCAATTGCACTAAGTAAAATAGGGCAAATGGTCAATTCTCTCTAGGAAATATGGTGTGCAGCACGGCGTTTTCATGAGACGGGGATGTGAGACACGTCACCGGCCAGGACATGGCAGTTTTTCTAGCCCACCAAAATTCATTTTTGAAAAATTTAGTTTTTTCCGTTCGAATTTGCAAAACTAGCCCTCTTGGTGAGCTTGGAGGGCACAACTAGCGATACGAGTCACCTATCGTACTAGGGAGCTCGGTAGGAATCTTGGCAGCCGCCTATCGAGCCAATTTGATTAATTAGCGATTTAATTAAGTAATTAATTAAGAAGTATGATTAAATTAGTAATTAATTAGTGGATTTGATTCCTGCCGAGGAAGAGGAGCTCGACAGAAATCTTGGTGTGGCAGATGACTTGCCAAGCTCCCCGAGCACAGGAAGTAACTCGTGGAGGCTAGATTTACAAATGATCTCGTAGGAATTATATTTGGAAAAAAAACTTTCAGGAATCAGCTCTTAAAAAGACAAAAAAAAACTTCTTCGGCCGCGCCCTGCCGCGTTTGCGTCTCTCCGGGTATTCCACGCCATGACAGCGCACAAACTAGAAGGGTGCCCGGATTTTAAGCTCGTTTTCTTTTGGAAATTTGGCGAGTCGCTTTCTTCACGGACACAATTGTGTGTGCTTGAATGACAACGATTCCAGTACGTGTTAATTTGCTGTCAAGTGTCGTGCCAGCCACTAGCATGAATCTTTCAACGAAGGGGAAACGAGTAGCTTGCGATGGACGGCCATGAGGGAAAGACATCAACCCCACCAACCTTATGGGAATTGGGAAGCCTCAATCTGTTTAGCCCCTTGGGGTCTTTTTATTCATCTTTAGTCTATGTTAGGACGAAATTGTAAATCAAGCCTCGTTCTCGATCATGAAGGAGTGACAAACGACACGTGTGATAGATACTTGTCGCTACTTCTAATTAGATTTGCAATTTCAGTCAAACATACAAAAAAAATTATGCCAAAGGGTAAAAGGAAGGGCAAAACTTCACCTTATGAGATGATGACATAGGCCCTGTTTGTTTCATCTTTTTCACTGGCTTAAAAGTAGAAAAGCTAAAGCCGAAACAAACGATTGACTTTTAAGTTGGGGTTAAAAAAACCAAAAGCCTCCATATAACTATAAACCAAAACCAGGTGAGAGGTGCTTTTTTGAGATGAAATAATCCTTTGCCATTGGAAGTCTCCAAAATTACCTACTAAATGCTATCACACATAAACTCAAGAATCCTTCTCCCATCTCCTCATTTCTCCTCGTCTTCTCTCGCTCTCCTGTGCGACATGCCTTCTCCTTCCGCCGCTCCGGTCTCTGCCGTCCTCGACCTCCTCCCTCCTCTGCCGTCCCCAACCTCCTTCCTCCTCCACCGACCCGAATCCGGCGTGACGTGGGTTGAGGCAGCCGAACCCGAGCTTGGAGCAGCAGGAGGCTACAAGGTCCGTGCGTGGCACAGGTGGAGCTGAACTGATCCGGTTGTAGCACAGCGGGAGGCGGTCGGATCCGACGTGACGTGGGTGGAGGCGGGCGGACCCGAGGGTGAAACAACGGGAGGTAGGTGGAGGCGGCCGAATACGGCGCGCCAAGAGGAGACCGGATCCGCCTCATCGAGCCCCTCAGTATATGTTTTTATTTAGTTTGACGAGAGTTCAGAATTGTAATGCTATTTTCAGTCTAAGAAGGGTTCAAAATTGCCATGTAGTAAGAGTTTCAAGTTGATAAATAATTATGCTTAGAATGAAGTTTGATCTCAAGATTAGTCTATGTTTTTCAATACGATATTCGGTGAAAAAAGTATGAAACATTTGTATTAGATAAATCAGTACATAAGAAAAGTTCTTACAACCTTAAAGGGTATTTCAAACTTTCTAGCAATAAGCTACACCATCCAACCTATTAAAAAGCTAGGATACTAAATATCATGTCTTGACTTAAAAGCAGATGATTTAAAATCTCGTTAAGCTAAAAGTTAATTTTAAGTCAAAAAAAAAACCAAAAAAACTTAAATTGAAACAAATAGGGCCGTAGACCAAACGGTCAGGAAAAGGACAGTCAAAAGGATCACTTTCTTAATGGCCCAACGCTGACGGCTGTAGTGCGTTCACCGGCCTAGCCGTTGAGGATGCCTTTTTCATCTTTCGAGAAAAAAAACCAATTGAAGACAAAAGAAAAAAAGTATGACAGATTGTGTATTTTAAGTCCATAGGAAAAATAATATGTACACACGGATATCTGTTCTACATTCCTTTCCGAAACGTCATTTGGACTACTGTAAATGCTAGTCCAATTAGATCACAATTTCCTTTTAAAAAATAAGATCGCAATTGCTGAGTTTGTTTTTTTTTAATTATTTTTGTGGCCTGGGAAGCCAAGGAAAAGCTAATGTAGGAGTGAGTCAAATAGCACAGCTCAAGTTAGTCCGCACCGTTCACATCGAATCCTTAGATCTGCTCGAAGATTTGTTCTTGATCCATGCTTGCTGGAGCAATAGGACTTTCACATTATACACTCCTTCCTCAGTCCTCGGTTTTCACTGGGCTCTAGAGTAAATATGCAATCAAATCGGATAGAGGATTTGTTTGGATCGAATTCAATTGATCGTGTTAAATAGTTGTCGGATTCAGCATTGGTTTTGGATTCAGTATCGGATTCGAGAGATCATTATCCATCGGATCGGGATATTTTGATTATATTCTCAAATAATTCTGGATAACTCTATTTAGAATTTCTAATTCGGATATAGTCCACAACTCTACCCTCTAACCTTCGTTCCATCCACCATCCCGCTGACCAATGCTAGCCACCCCCATAGCTTGACATGCAAGAATATGCTTTCATTTACTACGTGAATATCTAGTATTCTTATGCAAACATAAAAGAATGTTTGAAACTTTTGCAACTTTGTTGGATGACCTGATAAAATAACTTGTTAATTTACGATAAGTATATTGCATGTTAAATTCATACGGTTGATTAATCATTGTTATATGTATATTATATACAGTATCTATTTTCGCACGATATCCAAAAAAAAAAAATAGACTGTATCGATTCTAGTTCTGTATGACTGATATTATTTGCACCATATTTGTATCCAACACTATCCAAAAATATGGTTTAAAATACAGAAGAAAAAAAAACACAATAGCGGACCAAATCTGAGCAAATTGCACCTCTACTCTAGAGTAGTATGTAAAGCCAGGAGGGATCCGGTTTGTAGTCAGTTCTACTAGAAAATCGAGCACGGCATGACACGCCGCTACCGCCGCTCCCAACGCGAGCAAATTTGAGAAAACGTGTGATTGTCGCTCTCTACGTGAGCAAATTGAGAAAACAAGTGAAACAATTGAAAGAATATAATATGAAATTTCGCTAAAACAAAAGGTCCGCGTCGGGAAAAACGAGAGAAAAAGAGTTCGAAAAAGGGCTTAAACGTAATGCTAAAAAACGAAAAAAAGGACCTAAATGAAATGTATTTTCTTTTTCGGGAAAAAAGATTTGAACGTATTTTTTTTCTCAAAAAAGGATCTAAACGTAATTTTGATTCTATAGAAAATGACCCGAGCGCAAGCCCTAAAAACGCATAAAGGACCTACGCGTAATATATATTCTTTTTCGGAAAAGGGCCTAACCATATTTTCTTTTTCAGAAAAAGATCCGAACGTAATTTTTTTTTCTGAAAAAAAGACCTAAACGTAAATATTTTTTCCAGCTCGGCTTACGGCTCGAAGGGAGACGTGGGCTAGCTCCCCATCCAGGAAGTCTTCTGGGATTAGTAGAGGGATTATACGCTCTCTTTTCCGCGTCAATTGCACTGGCGTGCATAAGGATTAAGGACAAGTTGTGTTAGCTCCAGGTTACAAGATATGGCTTGCCATCTCCAATGAGTAGGAATGGCAACGGGGAAAATCCCTGTGAGGAGCACTCTCCCATCCCCGATCCCCGATAAGCAAAACTTCTCCGCCCCTGTACACAGGGCTTAATTCTCCCCCGTCCCCAATCCCCGACGGGTTTGCGAGACCCCGACGGGGACTAATCCCCGAAAATGCTATATAAAAGATCACATGCTACATAAATGAATCACTAGAGTAATGGTGCATGTGTGGTTGAAGTGTGAGTGAATCACTAGTGTAATTCATATTTAGCATATTTATTAATAATGACCTCACATATATATTTTTCTTTTGAGAATGATCATTTACTTCCACCTATTAGTGATACACAGGGACGGGGATCAGGGACGGGGAACGGTGGAACATCCCCGTCCCCGCGATCCCTGACGGGGGCAATATTTTCCCCGATAAGCCCCCCTGAGAGATTTCTCCATGTCCCTGTCCCCTAATAGAGGAATTCCCATGGAAAAACAGGGATAGGGACCATTGCCATCCCTACCAATGAGTATGCTTTGCATCCCCATATCGGAACGGTACATGAAGCAGCCCCATAAAGTTGAAAATGGGCAAAAAAAAAATCGAAAAGAACAGATCAATGACAATGGCAGTAAGAATGGCAATGGCTCTCCTGAGAGGACACGCAGAGGCTCTGAGCATGGAGAGCCAGCAGGCCACAGGCTCGCCGGAGCTCGTCGTACCGGCGGAGATCAAAATCCCGGGCCTGCATCAGGCGCTTCTGCTTGGCCGCGAACCTGCTTTCGAAGAAGCCCTCGAACGACGGCTCCTTCTTGGTCCGGAGGAAGAAGGCGTAACCGGCCATGAAGTACATGGACGTGACATAGAAGCAGATGGGTTCCATGACGTCCCACGAGAGCTCCCAGAATGTGAGCCTCATGAAGCCGGCAGTCTGGACGACCAGGTAGGCCAGACCGCACCACAGCTCCCGGCGCACATGGAAAGCCGCGGTGCGGTCAATGTCTGCCTTCTGCGCCTCCATGGCTTTCAGCTCTTCCCTTGCCCGGTCATTTTCGGCGATATGTAATGTTTGCCGTAAGGGTATGGCCTTCTCGATTGCTTTGACAACCTGCAATTGTGAAGAACAAGAACAAAACATTTCGACAATTTACTTGGTGCTCTCCTTTTCAAGGAAGATCCATCAAAGAAAGAGCAATACTGATAGGAGAAGATTGCATCCATGAAGACCAATCAAATGCAAACGATTGAATTTTCGAAAGAAGTGCGGGATGCTTTGAGTTGTCAAAGGAAATTTAAATGTTTTTGCATTTTCAACATGAATGCAAATGTGTTTTCATAAGGCAAACGTTCTGGTCTTGAAAAGATAAACAATGTTCAGTATTTTGTTAGGACAGTACTGTTATATTGCTTCAAGAAAAGAATCCCCTCGCAAAGGGATTGCCTTGTGCAGGATAAGATTGTTTAATTGAACATAGAACATATCCTAGACACGCCTCAACCTCTATTTTTAGACTTAATGATGCAGTTAACAGAGTGTAAAAACTAAAGGATTCAGTTACAAGTCTAAAGCATGTAAAAGATTTTTCAAAGCTATCTTTTTCATGCCCCCACAACCACCACTTGCATGGGGCAAATTGCCAAATTGTGTGACTGTAACCCCAATTGGACGAAGCAAAAACAGAAGAGTAAATAGTAATACTTATGCTGCCTACGAGTGCTGTGACCTAATCTAGATCAGATGCATGTGATAGTTTTCCCTAAACTTCGTATTGGTCACTCAGAGCATAAGTAGATTTGTCATGACTTCTTAGCGCTCCTTTAGTCTCCTATTATTCAAACGAGATAGGGATATAGCTTATGTTATGTATTCAGCAAGAAAAAAAGAGCATATTTTTTTTAGTCACCAGAGTTTCTATCTCAGGCCAAGATATTTGCTTTAGACTTTTCATAATTAGATAGAAATATAAACTTCTAGATTTTTAATTTAGGAGGCCAAAAAAAATTTCCAATTAGAGGCTCATGAAAAAACACACCAGTAACTAAACGATTAGAGATGTTTAATTGTTCAACACAACTCTAATTATCTGTTGACAGTCTTAAATGGCATAGCTTACGTTCTGAAATCAAGTGTGTGATACAAAAGCTATTCCATTAAACTTAGCACAAATACATGTAGAATTAAAAGAATAGTAGTAACCACTAACAAGATCTACTTTAATGCAGTAAACATGTAAAAATGCCAAGCACTAACAAAAAAGTAGAGTTCGAATTCTGAAAAAACTGCAGATGCTCTAATTATCTACTGTAAAAATAAGATTCTCCTAGTTATTACACCAAAGATTATTTTTAATCTAATATTCAATTAATTCACATCTTTTTATTGTGTACTCTCTAACTTCAGGCAATTCTCACAAACTGAACAAAATCATAAATCCTTTCAAGTAAAACAACTTTTACACTAACAACAAACCAGTGGCAAAGACACCATATGATGGGCCATTCCGGTGTCACGATTGCCAGAAAGGGCTGATCTCATGACCACAACAGACACCACCGGCAAATGTACTGAAAAAATTATTGAGCAAATTGGTACTAGCTACTACAACATTTTTCAGAATGTAACTAACTTTCCATTTTAGCCCCCTAAATTTGTTGGGTGGCATCACAGGTTCAAAGGTACATCAATCGTCCACCACCACTAGCATCTGATGGGGCATGTAATGCCACCTTATATTCGAATCTTCTACCATGTAATTCAAACGGCATATTCATACACATTCATGCTATCGATTGTGAAGCTCTTGAAGGGACGGCTAGAAGACCAACTATGTTTATCCCAACCATCCGATTTTAGATCAGACAACAACACTCCAAATGGTGTTTTACTAAAGTGTTGTGTAAATTGCATGACGGAAATTCCAATGAAGTACTCCCTCCATTCACTTTTATAAGCTTACTTTTTGAATGGTCTTGTTCACAAATTTAGGGCTTGCATATAGATTTAATGAGACCTTTCCTTCTATACCCCTATTTATTCTCTCTCAACCATATGCATTTATTCATTACCACCCACACAAAGTATATATTTCATCTTCCAAGACAATTAAGTGGGGGCTCTAAGTCATTTTCTCTCATACCTTTCTCAATTTTAACACAACATTAATCCTTGTGCAAAATCAAAATACGCCTTATAAAAATGAACGAAGGGAGTACTACTTTATAAACGTTTGAACCATGTGCTCAAATAATATCGATCATTTTGGTAAAAAAAAAAGGATCATGGCCATTCATTTGAATTCCCAAAATAATGGAGCTATTATTCTCTTCACGCGTTCTAGACACCAGCCAATAGGTATACTGCGTCGAGCACCGAGTAGAGAGAATAATATGCATATTTCTTGCAAAAGAAATTGGGTGCCCAAGAAGAGGGGCAGGTGAGTTCTCATGTTCATCCATCGGAGAACCAAGATTGAAACTATCAATTAGGGCATGTACAATGCAAGATGCTTATATATGAGTGCTTAGAGAGAGAATATAGCCACATCATGAAGCACCCATGTAAATGTTATTTCGTCCGATGCAATCATCTCTTTTGTGGGTGTTTAGATGTTATATTATCCATTAATCACATATAGTTATACACATGAGCACCTGCTAAACATCAGCGCTTCAAAATAAGCACCTTATCTATTCCATGTGGCAAGAAAAATTAGTTTTTCATTGCTGCGCACCTCTCTAAGCACCTGCATTGTTCATACTCTTAATGTTACTAAGACTTTCATTTTGTTTCTTGCCCCCTCAGATTCAGAGGGAGGGGCTAAAATTAGTGTTTTTTCATCTGGTTTTGTGAGAAGAAAAGAAACTCCCATCTTGGAGCGGAGTAAAAATCCCGAAACTTTAGGTGTCAACTTCTCTTACTATCGTTTTAGAACAGCGCCCTTTCTTTCTTTCTTTTCCTGTTGGAAAAAACATACAAAAAAACACGCGAAAAATCTCATCAGATCTCTACACTTCTGAAATCTTTACCCGGTCACCCGGAGAAGAATTAATAGCACAAGAGAGCAGAAAAGAGAAACCAACGTGTCTTTCTCCTAAGACATCCTAACTGCAAGGCAAAACTAGACCAAAGTTGGGAAAGAGACGGATCAAGCAACATTAAGCTGATGGATTTAATTATTTGAAGCGTAGGGGAGCAGAGAAGGGGAAGGGAGGATCGTACCATCTCGGGCCTGAGGAAGACGGTCTTGCCGAGCACGATGACGGATCCTGACTCGTCGAGAGCGCGCGCGACGGAGGGGCCAACGTCCGGCCCGGCGGAGTCGCAGCAGAGCCGAAGGAACTCGGCGTACGGCACGGCGCCCGCGCCGGACGCCCGCAGCCGCGAGCGCGCCGCCTCCATCTGCATCGCGCGCAGCACCTTCCGTGCCTCCTCCACCGTCAGGCTCGCCTCCGGCCCCACCTCAACCTCCCGCGCCGGAGCCGGCGGCACTAGCCCGTCGAGGTTGATGCGCGGGGACGCGACGCCGAGGTCCCGGATCCGGTCGGCCAGGGGCATGAAGCCGCGGCCGGGCGGCACCGCGGGCCGGAACGCCGGGCGCTCCTGCAGGAAGCGCCGCAGCCCGTAAGCCGGCGCCAAGCGCTGCGCCACGGCTATCCTCAGCGCGGCCGCCATTGCTGGCTCTGCCTCTCTCTGAGCTCCGAATTCGACGGGAGAACTGGAGAAGAAGACGAATTGAGCGAACGGGTTAATCAACAATCAATGAGCTGGAATCGGGTCGATTTGTTGTGTGTGTGGGGGGGGTGGGGGAGGAGGTGGGGAGGCGTTGGAGGCTATTTATAGTAGAGCAGGTCAGATGGACGGTTCGGTCCGATCGAGGCACGGTCCATCTAGGCACGACCGCACGAAGGCTCGGTCGTGCCGTGTCGTGCCCGTCCATGGGACGAGATCGAGACCCAGGCACGGCACGCCGGGGGCATGGGCCGTGCCGTGCCGGCCCGGGCACGAATAGTCACGGTGGGCCTCGGACCGCCCACCAGCCTGTGTGCAAAAAAAAAAGAAAAAAAATAGGAGACAAATAAGAAAAAATAGGAGAAAATTAGGAAAAATTATAAAAAATGAGGGAAAATATGTAGAGTTAGAAAATAGTATAAAAATGACGTACAATAAATTGAGACAAAAAATTGTAGAACATGTAACAAAGAGCTTTATTAATGTTTGGATGGTTGCCTCGTTAAAAACTTTGCCAAGTAAAAACTCATCTAAAGAAAACCTTGACAAAGAAAAGAGTACAACTAAAACTCTAAGCCTCTAATACATACTAAGAGGTAGATGGAGGGTCTTCGTCATTGTCGAGGTAGAGATTTTCGAAGGCTTCCTCTAGTTCTTGGTTTTCAGCGGAATGTTGAGTTCTTGTATCAGCGTGTTCCCAGTCTTTGATAGTCATGAGCATCTCCACCATACCATTCGATAGGCTTGTTCTTCTCTCCTCCAATATTAGGAGAGCAAAGCGACTTCGGAGGAAAGCCGTCGAGGCTGGAGCAGTTAACACATCTCGAGCTAATATGGATAGCACGGATATGTTAGCTTGTGCTCATGTCACCATTGAACAATATTGAAGACATCGTCTCCTTGTTGTTGGTAATCCAACGCGTCGCTGTCCATATAGGCAGATAGTTCCCCAGAGAAGACTTGTTGGATGCGGCTTGTATCACCACCTGTCGTAGAACCTGCACAAGAAGAAGAAGAACCCCGATTTTGCCCCACGCGGTCTTTTCTTACCGCGATAGGTGCGGGAGGTCGTTGCAAACGAACTCCTTGATGCTTTTGTTCCTACTTGTTGTAAACTTGGTTAGTTTAATGCGAGCAGTAGTAAAATAAATTGAATAATCTTCCCTAGAACATCACCTAAAAGGAGAGAACGTTACCAAATCCTCTAAGTTTTGCTCTAGGATCTAAAATAAAGCGAAGGCATATAGAAGTGGAATTTCTTTCCAATATTTCAAATATTTGGATTTCATTGCGATGTGAGAATCTCTTAAAATCATGTCATTTTCGTTGTTCTTAAAATAGGTAGCCATATCTAAGATATGATGCACAATTAGAGAAGATGTGGGTTCATAAAGCTGCGGATAAAGCAAGCGTGGAGTCATAAAAACTTCAAGAAACTGAAATAACTTTGATGCAACATACCAATGTTCTTGGATAATAAATCACGTTGAGGGTGATGTGTTTGAATGAAAACCTCAAATGTGTTCTTATATGGCGAAGGTTCTTAAGCATTAAGTAAGTAGAATTCCATCTTATTGGTATATCTAAACCAAATATTCTTGGGCGTCGCCCATTGCAATGCAAAAATTCTTATAAGATGCTATTCTAGCATTAGAATGATTCATAAAAGAAATTGCCAAGCGGAAGGTGCAATGTAACGTTCTAACAGGGCAAGTCCGCTTTTAACTATAAGGTTAATAATATGACAGCACAACGTTGATGAAGCAAAATGATTCAAACATAAGTACCAAATATTGGAGTGAGAATATTCATTGCGAAGGTATTTGCGGAGGCATTATCTAAAGTTATAGCAAAATCTTATCACCGAGACCAAAGTCCTCCACCACCCTAATAATACTCTCAAACAATATTCTCTCCGGTATGTGCGACATCAATTAGTTTGAAACCTATAATTCTTTTTCTAGTTGCGGTTTGGTTGACATAATGAGCAACTACGCTAATATAATCTTGCTTAGCCCTACCACTCCATATATCGAAGTCAAAGATACGGAAAATGTGCAAATCTTGAACATGTTTTTAAATTTTCACGACAACTATTGTAATACTTAACTACATCTCTACTAGTTATGCATCTAGATACTTTACTAAATTTTGGATTATGTGCACGCTTAATGTAATTTTCAAAATCAAGACTCTCGCCAAAGTTTAAAGGTAAATCCTGTGATGCAATTAAGCGTATAAGAGATTGCCTAGCTACATCGCCACTATATTCCCGATTCTGAACCGAACCGTCGGGTTGTATATTAGTTGTGTCATCTCATAGCTGCCCCTATTTTTGCATTGCAACTTTCAATATGCCTATGCAAGTGTCCCATACCCGATAGATTTTGCGAGATAAAACATGATGACATTGTTTACAAACGGCAACTCTTACCTCTTTTCCTTTCGTATCATCCTCGCTTGCTTGTCGAAAAAATCCCAAACTCTCGATGTACGCCTCGCTCTCTTGATCTAGTGGATGTCGAGCCGAAGCACTCATGGTCATGGAGCACGATGGTTCTTCTTGTACATGATGTTCTTCAGTGCTTCATTTTGCATGCTGCGGACAAATCTTGGAAGGATTCAAGGTCCTCGGGCGATCCGAAATCGAAGATGGGAAATGATCCATGCAAAAAGCGCAAATTGAATATTTGAATATTAGTAAAAATAATAAAAACAATACAATTAGCAAAATTCACTATGACAAACCTCTTGTGTTCTTGAAAGCTCGAGTTTGAATTTCTCAGAAATTTTAGCAAAATTTCTCCGAATTTTGCTAAATAACTACAAACAGTATCACAATTTTCACAAGATGATCAATAGAGAAGATGATGAGTGAATAGGTGCTATATGAGGAGAGGGGTCCTCCCTATTTATAGGAAAAAATTCAGGATTTTTTGCCCGTTTTTTCAATTTTTTATCAATTTTTTAACCCCTAACAGCTATAAAACGGTCAGAAAATTCGAAAATTTTGGGCTGTGCCCGTGCCAAGACGTCGTGCAACGATCGGTGGCGATCGGCGTCGGCCACCGTGCCGTGCCGCCGCCTCTCCTCGGCCCACCGTGCGCCTCTCTCTCCGCCGTGCGTGCGTGCGCGTGCCGGCCGTGCCTTTGGCCCGTGCGGGCGGCCGGTCATCACTGCGTGCCATGCCGCGCCGCCGGCCATGGGCGGTGCCGCCCAAGCATGGTCCACCCGCCGTCGTCGCGTCGCGTCGCCGTGGGTCGTGCCACGATCAAGACGCCGTGGGCGGCACGGCCGGGCCGGGCCCATATGGCCAGCTCTAATTTATACCGCCGCGCGGCCGCGTCTGCGCATGCGACGACACGGCTCGTCGACGCGAGCGGTGATCAGGACGCGAACTCGGGGTTCTCGGGCTGCCGGATCAGCATGAAAATTTGTTCCAAAAACAAAATGATTAGCGCTTCTATACTATACCTTACAAATTACTTACGGTTTAAAACAAATAAAACAGTAAGTAATCGTTATCTACGTTCTATTTATATTTTAGTGTTTACTAGTCATGTGCCCGTGCGTTGCAATGAAAACTTAATTTGAGAAAAAAAATTTATTTGTAAAGTACACTAACTTTAGTTATGTTTAATAGTAGGAAAAGTTTGTTCCTCCGAAGATATTTGACTATCGGGTCAAATCCTCTTCCATCTCAACCGTTCACGTTAGATCTAACGAATTAAGTACTCTAAAGGAGAACGGACGATCGTCACTGACGAATACTCATACCATGGGTACCCCAATGGCTCGAAGTAACGAACGGGCCGCCCCAGGACCGACTCCGACTAAAGACCCCGTGGGGCCACAAGGGGCGCTCGTCCCCGACCTGACGAGCTGTCTCGCGCTCGTCCCCGACTTAACGAGCTTCCCCAAGTTCGTCTCCGACTTGATGAGGCGGCCGACCCCAGCCACGGGTCGGGCTCCCCATAAGCTCCGACCAAGCTGAAGCGATCTCCACCGCGGGCCACGTGTCGGGCCTCCACCAGCCGTTAGCCACGTGCCCCACAGACACAACGGCTCATAGTGACTGTGCAGGGGCAGGTGGCTCCTTCCCGAGGTAGCAAGGAGGTCGCCAAAGTCAAGCCCTGGTCTCATCGATCGGACACGCGCGACGCGAAGACGCGCTCCCTCCCGAGGCAAACGCCAGCGCCTGACAGACTTGCAGAGGGCAGGTACGCTATTTCCCAAGGAAACGGCAAACTGCTCTGCTCAACAAGTTCACCAACCCGGCATGGGGCGAGGCAGACGCTGAATCGCCAAGACAAAGGACCGGGGCTCCCAACACAGCATAGACTACCTCATCTCTTCTCCCAACTTTCCATGTAACCTGCCCCCCTCCGGCTATATAAGGGGAGGCAGGATCCTCTGGGAGAGGGGGGGCGCCCTTCTCTGGATCTTTACGAATAGGCAGTTCTAACTTTCACGTTCTTGAGCTCTCAAGCCCCCGCTTGTAAGAATCGTGCAGCCATCTGCACCTAAAGCAAAACATCACCACCACACGAACTGGAGTAGGGACATTCGGCCCGAACCAGTATACATCTTGGACTCCCGAGTCTAACCATTCAAGGAGAGGGAACGCGCGGCCCCTTAGACTTACAAATTCACTCGCCGGTGCCCGAAACGCCGACAGTTGGTGTGCCAGGTAAGGGCTTTGCGCGTCCTCATCATAATCTCCGGATTCCCATTCGCTTCCTTGATGGCTTCCTTCACCCGCAACGACATCTTCGCGTCAAGGAGCTGGATTAGCTTCGGCTCCCTTGACTTCGTCGCCACTTCGGCGGGAGAGCTCATGCTCGTCCCCGCCACCTTCCGGGACCAAGCACCCACTGGGAACCTGGGCTCCGTATCCGGCGATCTTGGCAACCTCCGGCTCGAGGCTCGCGCGAACCTCAACCTCCCGCCGTCCCCCAATACCTTCGCTGGTCGGAATCTCCGATCACCTTCGATCGGACTGACCATCCCGACCACATTCCACAGCCGGGGAGATATCCGCTGGTGGTCGACCCCATCGTGGGGATAAAGCGCCTGACCAAGGTGCTTATGGACGGAGGCAGCGGTCTCAACATCCTATATGTTGAGACGCTTGACGCCATGAGGGTCTCCCGCTCGAGCCTTCGGCCGAGCAAGGCGCCCTTCCACGGCGTCATTCCGGGCCAGCAGGCCCACCCACTCGGGCAGGTCGACCTACCTGTGACTTTCGGTGGACCGGACAACTTCCACACCAAAACCCTCACCTTCGAGGTGGTGGATTTTTCCGGCTCCTACCACGCCATTTTGGGGAGGCCATGCTACGCCAAGTTCATGGCGGTCCCCAGCTACACCTACCTCAAGCTAAAGATGCCTGGGCCCCGGGGAATAATCACCATGGCCTCATCTTTTCAGCTTGCCTACAACTGCGACCGAAGCAGCTGCGAGTTGGCATCAGCGGTCATCGCCTCAGCCGAACTCGCGAACATCCGGGGAGAAACCTCCGAGTCCGCCCCCGACTCCGGCAAGTCGGGGACCGGATCCTTCAAGTCCGCCGAGGACACGAAGGAGGTTGCGGTCGATCCCGAGGATTCGGCCAAAACCGTGCAGGTTGGAGTCGCGCTCCCCACCAAATAGGAAAGCGCGCTCGTCGAATTCCTCTGCGCCAACCGAGACATCTTCGCATGGAGGCCATCCGACATGCCAGGAATCCCAAGGGAGGTTGTCGATCACTCCTTAAACATCCGACCAGGCTCAAAGCCGGTCGCCCAACGCCTG
This sequence comes from Otatea glauca, assembly GCA_036346275.1. Classification (NCBI taxonomy): domain Eukaryota; kingdom Viridiplantae; phylum Streptophyta; class Magnoliopsida; order Poales; family Poaceae; genus Otatea; species Otatea glauca. The sequence goes on from CM070729.1 coordinate 5,316,249, forward strand.
CGCCGCTTCGACGAGGAAAAATGCAGGGTCATAGGGGAAGAGATCGCCAAGCTCTTGGCCGCAGGGTTTGTGAAGGAAGTCCGCCACCCCGAGTGGCTAGCTAACCCTGTCCTTGTAAAAAGAAAAATGGATGGGCAATGGAGGATGTGTGTTGACTACACGAGTATGAACAAGGCATGTCACAAGGACCCGTTCCCTTTGCCTCGCATCGACCAAGTCGTCGACTCCACCACAGGGTGCGAATCCCTGTCCTTTCTGGATGCCTACTCGGGCTACCACCAGATAGCGGTGAAGGAGTCCGACCAGCTCGCGACCTCCTTCATCACCCCGTTCAGCTCGCCCTGTTACGTAACAATGCCATTTGGTCTAAAAACGCGGGCGCTACATACCAGCGGTGTATGCAGGTGTGCTTCAGTGACCAGATTGGCCGTAACCTCGAGGCGTACGTCGACGACATCGTCATCAAAACAAGGAAGGCCGATGACCTCATCCTCGACCTGGAGGAAACCTTTGCGAACCTCCGACGGTAACGGATAAGGCTCAACCCCGAAAAATGCGTTTTCAGGGTCCCCAAAGGAAAGCTACTCGGTTTCATCGTCTCCGAGCGTGGCATCGAGGCCAACCGGGAGAAGATCTCGACGATCTTGAAGATGGGCCCAGTCGGCAACCTGAAAGGGGTCCAAAAGCTAACCGGATGCCTGGCGGCCTTAAGCCGTTTCGTGTCTCGCCTCGGCGAGCGCGGAATGCCGCTCTACAAGCTGCTCAAGAAGTCCGACCGATTCGGTTGGACCCAGGAGGCTCAGGAAGCCCTCACCCCACTAAAGGCTTTCCTGACCTCACCCCCGGTACTGGTTGCCCCGGCACCAGAAGAACCACTGCTCCTCTACATCGCCGCTACGACCCAAGTCGTCAGTGCGGCCCTCGTCGTGGAGCGAGCGGAAGAAGGCCATGTACTCAAGGTATAACGGCCAGTCTACTTCATCAGCGAAGTCCTTTCCGAGTCCAAAGCTCGGTACCCGCAGGTGCAGAAACTGCTCTATGCAGTGCTCATCACAAAGTGGAAGTTGGTCCATTACTCCGATCGGCATCCCGTCACGGTGGTGACCACGTCACCGCTTGGCGAAATCATCCACAACCGCGACGCCTCAGGAAGAATAGCTAAATGGGCGCTCGAGCTCAATGGCCACGACATATCGTACGTTCCTCGAATGGCGATCAAGTCGCAGGCCCTGGCTAACTTCGTCGCCGAGTGGACCGAAGCCCAATCGCCACCAGCGCTTGAAGACCCCGAGTACTGGACAATGTATTTCAATGGGTCCTACACCAAGAACGGCGCGGGCGCGGGAGTCGTCATCGTTTCCCACTTGGAAACAAGCTCCAGTACGCCATTCGGCTGCTCTTCGATGCAACCAACAACGTCGCCGAGTATGAGGCCCTCGTCAACGGTCTCCGGATCGCTGCCAACCTCGATGCTCGCCGACTCTACGTCCACGGACACTCCAAACTTGTCGTCGACCAATTCATGAAGGCCGCGAAGCCCCGAGACGCCCGCATGGCTGCGTACTGCTGGGAAGTCCGCAAGCTTGAAGAAAGGTTCAAGGGTTTCGAGCTCCACGATAGCTACAGACGCTACAATGGTGAGGCCGATTATCTAGCTAATCTCGCCTCCGCAAGAGGTCCAATCCCACCTGGGATCTTCTTTACGATCTTCGACAGCCATCCGTCCAAATGGACTCGACGCCCGAGCGGTCGTCCGACCTATCCAAAGTAATCACTCCGACCTCCGGACGGTCGGGCGTAGAGTCGCCCAGGTCAGGCCGCAACGTGCTGATGACCGATTCCTACTGGAGGGAGCCCTTCGTCAACCGACTAACTGATGGATCGCTCCCCACCGACCCGACCGAGGCACGGCGCCTCGCTCGTCGGGCGAAGTCTTTCGTCCTGGTCGGAGAAGGCCTCTACAAAAGGAGTTCCTCTGGAGTCCTCCAGAAATGCATTCTGGCTGACCAAGGGAGGCGGCTGCTGCTCGATATCCATGACGGTGTCTGTGGTCACCACGCTGCACCCCGGTCCCTAGTTGGAAAAGCCTTCCGGCAAGGCTTCTACTGGCCGACCGCCATGTCCGACGCCGAGCAAATCGTTCGCACCTGCGAGGGATGCCAATTCTTCGCCCGGCAAACGCATCTTCCGGCACAGGTCTTACAGACGATCCCCATCACATGGCCATTCGCGGTTTGGGGACTCGATCTGGTCGGGCCCTTCAAAAAGGCGCTCGGAGGCTTTACCCACCTCCTTGTCGCGGTGGATAAGTTCACCAAGTGGATAGAGGCCAAGCCGGTCGCCAGGATCACATCGGCGCAGGCGGCCACCTTCTTCCGTGACATCGTTTTTCGGTTCGGAGTCCCGAACTCCATCATCACCGATAATGGCACACAGTTCACAGGGAAGGAGTTCCTCGAGTTCTGCGATGACTTCAGCATCCGCGTCGATTGGGCAGCCGTGGCTCATTCGCGGACCAACGGCCAGGTCGAGCGGGCAAATGGTATGATTCTCCAAGGGCTCAAGCCACGAATCTTGATCGATCAAGAAATTGGCGGACGATGGGTGGCTGAGTTGCCCTCTGTCCTCTGGAGCCTGCGAACCACACCAGCCCGGGCGACCGGATTTACACCATTCTTCTTGGTGTTCGGTGCCGAAGCCGTCTTGCCGACCGACTTGGAGTACGGCGTCCCGAGGCTACAAGCCTTTGACGAGGTACGGGGGCTCGTCTCGCAACAAGACGCCATCAATCGGCTCGACGAGGCGCGCGACGTAGCCATTCTGCGATCGGTCAAGTACCAGCAAGCTCTACGACTCTACCACAGCCGTCAGGTCCGAGGCCGGTCCTTCAACGTGGGTGACCTGGTCCTGCGCCAGGTTCAGTCCAGCCAAGACAGGCACAAGCTTTCACCGCTGTGGGAAGGACCCTTCACCGTCGTGGAGGTTCTCCGACCCGACACCTTCCGACTCAAGGACACGGATGGCAACGTCATCTCCAACGCATGGAATATAGAAAAGTTAAGGCGATTCTATCCCTAAAAGTTTTTCTTGTCCCTCGCTCTTTTTTACCCCTCTACCGAGTACCCTGCCGCGCATGCAAGACTGGGGCCACCGATTGGCACACTCAGTGCGGTCGCTTTTAGTCGGCGCACTCACGCGGGTCGATGACCCGGCCGACCACAAGGTTCCTCCTAAAATGGCAACCCTCTCGACCCAAGTGCTACAGCCTACGCCCCAGCAGCTACGATTGCTAAGTAGCACCTTGCGGAAGAAGGAAGTGCCCGGACGGAGCAACCCCCGGTCGATCAGGAACACTCCTTCCTCGCGCGAGCGCAGCCAGTTCACGCACTCATGTGGGTCGGTGACTCGGCCGACCACAAGGTCCCTCCTAGAGCGGTAACCCTCTCGACCCAAGCACTACGGCCTACGCCCCAGTGGCTACGGTTGCTAAGTAGCGCTTTGCGGAAGAAAGGAAGTTCCCTTACGAAAGTGACCCTTGGTCAATCGGGAACACTCCTATCCCGAGCAAGTGCGCATGAACACTTCATAACCAAGTTCCTGTCCTCTTCACGCTTCCCTCGCGAATGGTAGTGCACTGTCCTACGCTTGATCGACCCCTGCGGTTGCTAGGGCTATGGTCGCCGAGTGCTCATCACAACAGGAAAGTGCTAAAGACAGACTGGAACTTGCCAAACTTTGGTTTATTGCATGCTAAAGTTTCTTACATCACGAAAAGAAAAATATGCTAAGGTTTTTTTCTAACTTTCCTCCTGCTCTTTGTGGAGGATGCTCTGGGGCGGGATCCATTCAGCGATGACTCAGGCGTACGGTTTGACTTGGAGCTCGAACCTGTCGACCTCCTCCTCAGTCCGATTCCCAGCAATCCCGCTGTTGACCGTGACGAGGTCAATACCATCGAAATAAGAGATGGTACAGACGAGCACCGAGCAGGCTCCAAGTACGACGCCCTCGCTCACCGAGCTGTTGACGTGCTCGGGCACGCGGGCTAACTCGGTGGTGAGCGAGCTCGGGCCCGGCACGGTCCCGAACACCGGGTCGCAGACGTCCCGACCGGCCTCTCGGACGGTTGTCAGCTCAGCGACCAGCTCAGCCCGATCTCCCTCCGCCGCGTCATGTTCCTCCACCGCCAACCTCCGCGCCTCAACGGCGTTGCAAAAATTCTTCTGTAGTTCTGCAGACCAAAACGACGTCAAGCAAGCACACCTCACATATCGCGGTCATGAAGTTGACTACCAAGAGCTGGGTTACTTACCAGCCGCAGAGTCCGTTAAAGCGCGGAGCTCCTCCTGGGCCCGCTCCTGTAGCGCCCTCACCAAAGCTAGCTCCTTCCGAGCGGCGTCCCGCTCGGAACGCGCTTCCTCGCACCCTCAGGCTAAGTCGCGCGCCTTGAGGCGAGATGCTTCCTACCGCGCGGTCTCCTCCGCGGCAACGGCAGCATCTTTGGCGCTGTTGGATCCCACCAGGAGGGACTCAAGCTCGGCTACCCTCGCCTCGAGGATTGCTCTGCCCGGTGTACATCGTGCAAGACCCCGCCAATCTCGCTCAACTCCTGGCGGACCTTGCCCGCCTCCTCCCGCTTGTGAGCCAGCGCCCCCAGAGCTTCACGGAGCTCAAGGCGCAGACGATCGCGCTCCTCCTCGGCGGCCGCCCATCGAGCGTCCGAACACCGGAGGAGCTCGGACTGGTCCTGAGCGGGCCCACAAGTGCTGCACGGAACGCCCCGTTAGGTTTAGTGCGAACTCATCAAGGGCGATAAGGATGGAAGTTCTGCTCGGCTTACCGCACAGATCGGGACAATTCCCTCGCTGATCGTGTCCAAAACTTTGCTAGAGGAGTCAAGGGCGAGAGCCAACCCCTTGTGGATCTGGCCCATCTCAGCCTCGACCCCCCGAGCACTCTCCTGAAAGGATTCCCAATCCCCGCACGCCGCCAGGTCGTCCTGTGCGGGAGATGGTCTCGGGAGCGACCGAGTATGATGATCGTCCGGCACCACCCCCCGCGGCTCGGGGTCGGTCGCCCCCGACACCTGGGCCCCTCCCGCCGACAAGCTCCCGAGCGGCACGGCAGAGCCCTCCGAGAGCCGGACCGCGCAGGCCGGCGGCCTCCCCAGCGGTGGCGGCGGAAGTTTTACGACGACCCCCTCGATCTCAGGGCGAGGCCTCGACTCGCAGAGGGTCGACGGACCTCCCCCGCACTCGGACTCGGCCACCGGCGCCACGGCTGACGTCTAAAGCGCCGCCCGCGGTGCCTCGGACTCGGACTCAGCCACCAATGACTCAAGAGCCGCCCGCGGTACCTCAACCCACGTCTCCTCCTCGGCCAGCAACACCATCTCCGCCGGCAGTCCCGGCTCGACCCGAGCCTCCTCGGCCCCCGCCGGCTACCTGGACGGCGCCGGCCCTCCCAGGGCTCCAGCCAGGCGCACCACCGCTGCTACAACTGCCCCCGTGTAAGACCTGTACACAGTGGTCGGTTAAAAGCTACTCGGACTGCTCCGCTACAATACGACTCGAGGATGAGGAAAGTACTTACAGTGCCGAGCGGGTGCGGGGCAACCTCGCCCTCTTCGTCGGCCCACCTCGCGGAGGCGAATCGCCCCTCCGCTTCCCCAAAGATGCCTCCGCCTGAGGCGTGACAGCGGCGGCACCCGCACGGGCGCCCTCGTCCAGACCGTCGCCAGTCGGCGGCCCAAGCTCCAGCCCGCGATATGGGTCGTCACCGCCGCCGCTATCGCTGGAGGTTGACCCCAGACCGGCCAAGTCAACGGCGGTCGTAACGGAGACCTCCTCACCGCGCAAGGCCCTCACCGCGCGCTCCTTCTTCTTCCTCCTCCTTTCCTCCTTCCGCTTCTTGCACGCGGATTCACGCTGCGCGGAGTCCGCCTGGACCACAGCCCTCAGCTCCTTCTCCCCCGACAGCAACGCCTGGGAGACCATCCCGGCGAGCCCCTAGAAATCACGGAGATACTAGTCAGACCAAGTGCGAAGGGCTGGAAAGAAAAAAGAGGAAGGGAAGAGATCTTCTCGACTTACCAGGTCCAGGGGATTGCAGGAGGAGAATGGCTCGGGGTGGACACCCGCAGCCTCGGTAGCACTCCCGCCCAAGACGGAGGACACCCTGGCCTCGATCTCCGACACGGAGAGCTCCGACCTCACCATCCTCATGGGGTCGGACGCCCCCTTGTACCGAAACATGGGGCGCACCCTGTCCATGAGGAGTTGCACGTGCATCTTCGTGAACGCGCGTACGACAACATCGCCGGTCAGCCCTCGCTCCCTTTGGGCTTTGATCCGATCGATGATCTCAGTTACCCTGTTCCTCTCCTTCCGGTCGGCGCCTCACGTCCACTGGGGGCTCGCCTCGGGAAGATGGCCGCTGAAGATCGAGGCGCTGCCTCCCAGGTTCCGAACATAGAACCACTCGGAGTGCCAACCCCGGTTTGACGACGGCAGCTTCACGTCGATGTAGTCCGATGCGCGGCCGCCGCGAAGCTGGAAGGCCATGCCACCCATAGGCGCTGGGGCATCCGTCGGCTTGTCCTTCCTTAGCCGGGCGTGAAAGAGATGCTTCCAAAGCGCCCAATGGGGATCGATCCCCAAGAAAGCCTCACACAGGGTGATGAAGACCGCTATATGGAGAACACCGTTGGGGTTGAGATGGTGTACCTCCGCCTCAGAGTCACGGCGACCCTCGGACAAATGGGTGCAGCGGGAGTCCAAAACCCCGCTCGAAGAATGAGGCAGGCACCACGATTTCATCATCCCCCGGCGAGGGGACGGCGGCTCCGGTCGGCACCCTCCACTTCGAGACATCCTGCGGGGGGAGGAACCCCTTCTTCTCCAAGCCAAGCGCACGGCTAGTCCGAGCAGAGCACTCTAGCCACGACATCGCCGGAGTCGAGGACTAACTGAGGAGTAAGGGGAGAGGAAGGCGGGGGTCTCTTTTTCTCCGGCTCCCTCGCTCTGGTTTTCTCTTGTCGCAGGCAAAGACGGGAAGGCAAGGAAAGCAAAGGCAAGTGACCTGCACAAACGTCCCCGCGCCGGATTTATAGGAGTCGAACAGACACCGAGCCGAGCGGGCGCCAGCCGAACAGACACCTCGGGTGAAGCATCGCACGTCCTTGGCTGCCACGCCAGGCCCCTGGTAACTGCTATAATTTCCAATTCCTCTCTGTGCATTTAAAGTCCGATAGGACTGCAGGAGGCGCAAAGACACCGTTTCGAGCAGCGCGCCCTATGGCCTCTTGGTCTCGCCCACGCTCTCGAGACGCAGCGGCGAGAGGCCATTGGGCCACTGTGGCCCCCAAAGTGGCAGAAGAGCTCGATAGCTCGCGCCGGGCCCAGTTGATAGCTACGGGTTCCAAAGGCTTGAATCCGCCAAGTGGACTCAAGCCGCCCCAGCAGAAATTTGAGCAAGGGGCGAGGACGAGGCGAGCCCCCAGTGGGCCCCAAGTTGGGTCGGCGAACGACCCAATCGCCTTAACTCGTGTCCGAGACCATACTTCAAGCTCTCCCACGGAACCCATCAAATGGGTGACAGCCAGCTGTGCTCTTGGTCGGCGGACGGCCCAGAGTCCGATACAGGATCGAGTAAAGAAAGGTTTCTTATGGGTCGCCCCCAGTGGGCCGGACACCGTACGCTGGGATCGTCCGCTTGGAAAGGTCCCCCTTAGGAGGGATCTCCAGGTCCCACTCGGATCACCCGTTAGTAGCTACACGAGCACGACGTTCAAACCGACGCAGGTAAACGCGCGTTTGCTCACCCCTCAGGTCCCACACCTGCGGACGGGGCATACACGTGGGATAGACAGCGGCCACTCCTCTCGCTGCTACCCCCTCCCGATGGGGACTCGAGATGGATGCCCTACGTCCAGCTACGATGTAAAACGAGCACACGTCTAGCTACGACGTAAAACTAGCACACGTCCAGCTACGACGTTAAACAAGCACTCGGACATTGGAACCTCCCGAGAGGCATCTGGTCGTCCGCGCCGACCAAGGCACGTCCAGCTACGACGTAAAACGAGCACACATCCAGCTACGACGTAAAACTAGCATACGTCTAGCTACGATGTTAAAAGAGTACTCGGACACCGAAATCTCTCGGGAGACATCCGGCCGTCCGCGCCGACCTAGGCCACGTCCAACTACGACGTAAAACGAGCATACGTCCAGCTACGACGTAAAACGAGCACACGTCCAGCTACGACGTAAAACGAGCACACGTCCAGCTACGACGTTAAACAAGCACTCGGACACCGGAACCTCCCGAGAGGCATCTGGTCGTCCGCGCCGACCAAGGCACTTCCAGCTACGACGTAAAACGAGAACACGTCCAGCTACGATGTAAAACTAGCATATGTCCAGCTACGACGTTAAAAGAGCACTCGGACACCGGAATCTCTCGGGAGACATCCGGCCGTCCGCGCCGACCTAGGCCACGTCCAGCTACGATGTTAAACGAGCATACGTCTAGCTACGACGTAAAACGAGCACACGTCCAGCTGCGACGTAAAACCAGCGCTCGGACACCAGAATCTCTCGGGAGACGTCTGGCCGTCCGCGCCGACCTGGGCCCCGTCCAGCTACGACGTAAAACAAGCGCCAGGACACCAGAACCACCTGAGAGGTATCTGGACGTCCGCGCAAGGCATCTGAGTGCCCGTGCTTAAAAGAAACGGCCACGCACCGGCCGTCAGCCCATGAGGACGAAGCTAACGGGGAAAGATGCCAAGGCGAAGTCGACACACAGACCAAAAGGGAATTTTATTCTAAAAATCTCTAGGTTCGATCATTACATAGTGCTATGAAAGAACCTAGCGACTACGCCTGGCGCCGCGCGCGGCCCATTGCTTCGATGAGGGCGCTCCTCACCATGAACAGCCGAGGAATGACCTCGATCAGCGCGTCGACGGAGGCTATGTCGTGAGCCACGGCCTCCTCCTCCGAGATCTCAGCCAACGCCTGGTCGCGGTGTGCCCAATACACAGCCAGGGGATCTTCCTCCTCCGCCCTATGGTCGTCGCCAAAACTAAAGGTCAGCGGGTGCGACGAGGCCATCAGAGGCTGCAGAGGAGGATTCTGGACTGGAGACAACCGTTCAGGCGAGCGGTGATATCCTTATATACCCAAATGAAAGAAGGCCAAACGGTTCCGAGTAAATGCGAGCGCGGAAGACGAAGCGGCCATCGCCAAATTCCGAAGCGGCCTTCGCCGAATTTCGAAGCGGCCGAGAAGACGTACGGCCAGAGCACACCAAACCATGCGCAACGCGCGCAGTGAAGTAATTAAAGGCTTCCTGCGACAGAGACGCTCCCGACCATTTCCCCGACAGCTGTCGGATGCGCTCGAGCGCACCAGGCGAGAACCAACCAACCAGGTCGGTCAGGTCGGCGGACCAAGTCCGGTCGCCGCACTCGACCATGTTTCGATCGACCGAGTTAAACCCCCGACCGAATCTGACGAACTCGCTCGGAGGTTCGGGGGCTACTGACGAATACTCATACCATGGGTACCCCAACGGCCCGGAGTAACGAACGGGCCGCCCCAGGACCGACTTCGACCAAAGGCCCCGTGAGGCCACGAGGGGCGCTCGTCCTCGACCTGACGAGCTGCCTCGCGCTCGTCCCCGACTTAACGAGCTTCCCCAAGCTCGTCTCCGAATTGATGAGGCGGCCGACACTCGCCACGGGTCGGGCTCCCCACAAGCTCTGACCAAGCTGAAGCGATTTCCACCGCGGGCCACGTGTCGGGCCTCCGCCAGCCGTTAGCCACGTGCCCCACGGACACAACGGCTCAGGGTGACTGTGCAGGGGCAGGTGCTCCTTCCCGAGGTAGCGAGGAGGTCACCAAAGTCAAGCCCTGGTCTCATCGACCGGACACGCGCGACGCGGAGACGCGCTCCCTCCCGAGGCGAACGCCAGCGCCTGACAGACTTGCAGAGGGTAGGTGCGCTATTTCCCAAAGAAACGACAAACTGCTCTGCTCAGCAAGTTCACCAACCCGGCATGGGGCGAGGCAGACGTTGAATCGCCAAGACAAAGGACCGGGGCTCCCAACACAGCATAGACCACCTCATCTCTTCTCCCAACTTTCCATGTAACCTGCCCCCTCCGGCTATATAAGGGGAGGCAGGATCCTCTGGGAGAGGGGGGCGCCCTTCTCTGGATCTTTACAAATAGGCAGTTCTAACTCTCACGTTCTTGAGCTCTCAAGCCCCCGCTTGTAAGAACCGTGCAGCCATCTGCACCTAAAGCAATACATCACCACCACACGAACTGGAGTAGGGACATTCGGTCCGAACCAGTATACATCTTGGACTCCCGAGTCTAACCATTCAAGGAGAGGGAACGCGCGGCCCCTTAGACTTACAAATTCACTCGCCGGTGCCCGAAACGCCGACAGTCACCAACTCTTAATTCGAATTAGTAGAGAGATCAATCTTTACCATTGAAGGAGGAGAAAGTTATTGCCTTTCTCTTGCAGGAAATCTTCTTACCTCTTGCATGCAGCTTTTCTCTTCACTTCTCTTCCTGCGTGTGTCTCCACTACCGACCGAGCTGTCCTCCTAGAGATGAGAGTGGGTGCCCTCTAATGGGAGTAGATGAAAGCAGAAGGCACCGTACGCAAGCGGATGGAAGCCAGGTCTCCCCGACATCTTCGTGATTGGCACGTGATTTGGTTGTGTGATTCTTTCCTTTTAATCTATACATTTCCAGATATGATGAGATAGAATTCCCGTATTATAGGATATGGTGAGTATATCCTTCTATCTATACAGGATATGATGAGAAAATCCTTCCATTTATAAGATATATGAAAAAAATCCTTCCATAATAAGAATATGTGAATAGAGATATGCTAAAATAATATTTCGATTCAAAAAAGATATGATAAAATCCTTCCATCTAAGATATGATTAAAGCCTCTTCTATCTCAGCCGTTTATATCAGATCCAACGAATCAAATACTTTAGAAGAGAACGGACCACTGCCATCAACTCCTAATCTATACCCCCTTTATAATGCACCTAAGAATTCTTTTCTACGTCCACCCCAAATAATGCACCCCACTAGAGATGGCCCAACCTTCATGCACCCAGCGAAACGTCCCATAAACTTGCCCCATCAAAATTAACCTCTCAGATCTTTCTTCAGCTTTACTCACCCACATCCGATGGCCATTGTTTAATGTGTCTAACTCATCCCTGTGGCCCACAATAAATCTCCCCCCACCTCCAGCATCATCTCAGGGAAAAGGAAACAAATATCCTGGAATTAAGGAAAAGAAAACAAACGTTTTAGAAAAGGAAAAGACCATATATTACGTGTTGGAAAAAGAAAACCGGAATACAGTCACTATACTAGTTAGAAGTAGTTGAGATACCTCTTTCCTAGAATGTATGGAAGCACCACCTAAATAAAAATATCGGTAAGTCATTGTGGCTGTTTTTAGAAGTCTCTCTCTCTTTTAAACATCGTTTCTACGAGTTTATTTAGTTTCGCTATGCGCATCTTTGATGCGTTCGTGGTGCGGTACATTCTAGAAAGGTCACAATGAAACGTGTATAGTGCTTGTTTGGCAATGATTTATTTTTTTGAGAGAGACGTTTTGGCTACTTATTAGCGTAATAATAACATGATTTAAAAAATATATTGATGTGAGGTCATCAGCATATAGCTATATATCAACGTCTCAAATTTTTTTTGAGCCTCAAGGTATGTTATTGGGAGAGTCCATGATAAATAGATAACACGTGGCAAAAAGAAAAGAGTACATTACAAGATAACATAAACTATAACATTACTATAAGGAGCAACTACACCCTCCTGGGTGATTATTATTATTATTATTATCTATAGATATTAATATTCTTGAGAAGCACGGAGGAAAGGGCTAAATTGCGCCACGTCGCACTAGGGCGCTGCAGTTTCTACAGTCTCGAGCTACAATATTCTCTTTTTTATTTTTAAAAGAAAATCAGTTTGTACTTTTTTTCAAAAAAAAGCTTTTTACAGTACCTTTTGTTTTTTAAAAGAAAATCGGTTTTCTTTTTATTTTTAAAATATTTTCTCTCTTTGTTAAAATTAATAGGACGTCTGCGGTAACATGGGATTTTTAATAGTTAGTATTATTATATGAGGTGCTTCTGAGTTTTTCTTCATACACACACATATATAGTGCATGTAGAATAGTAAATTCTACGTGCTGACCAGTTTACACAATCAAATCATGCCGAATTACCCGCATTTATTACTTGCACATGGTGTATGGACCATTTATTACTTACGCATCATTTATCAACGTAGATAGGTTAGATTACTGGTCGCCGCGTTTCAAATTTGATTATATATATATATATATATATATACATGTTGCTGAGATAGTAATATTGATTTAACAGATTATTATCTATAGATATTAATATTCTTGAGAAGCACGGAGGAAAGGGCCAAATCGCGCCACGTCGCACTAGGGCACTGTAGTTTCTACAGTCTCGAGCTACAATATTCTCTTTTTTATTTTTAAAAGAAAATCAGTTTGTACTTTTTTTCAAAAAAAGATTTTTACAGTACCTTTTGTTTTTTAAAAGAAAATCGGTTTTCTTTTTATTTTTAAAATATTTTCTCTCTTTGTTAAAATTAATAGGACGTCTGCGACAACACGCGGGATTTTTAATAGTTAATATTATTATATGAGAGGTGCTTCTGTGTTTTTCTTCACACACACATATATAGTGCATGTAGAATAGTACATTCTACATGCCGGCCAGTTTACCCAATCAAATCATGCCGAATTATCCGTATTTATTACTTACCCATGGTGCATGGACCATCTATTATTTACGCATCATTTATCAAGGTAGATGGGTTGGATTACTGGTCGTCGTGTTTCAACTTTGATTTTATATATATATATATATATATATATATATATATATATACATATATATATATATATATATATATATATATATATATATACATATATATATATATATATACATATATACATATATATATACATATATATATATATATCTATACCTCTTTATAATACACCTAAGCAATTTTTCTTACGTCCACCCTAAATAATGCACCTCATTAGAGATGGCTCAATGTTCGTGCACCCAGCAAAATGTCTCCAGAAATTTGCATTCATCAAAATGAACGTCTCAGATCTTTCCTCGGTTTTACTCATCCACATCCGATGGCCATTATTTAGTGTGTCTAATCATCCATGTGGCTCACAATGACTCTCCCTACCTACATATTTGGAAGGAGAGCGAATCAAACAAAGAAATAAATAAAGAGGATCCGCATGCAAGGAAACCAGACTTGAATTTTCTACTGGCCAAAATTGTACGTACTACATATTTGGAAGGAGGGTGAATCAAACAAGGAAATAAACAGGGAGGATCCACATGCAAGGAAACAAGACTTGAATTTTTTATTGTCCTGGCATTGTGATCGTATTTTTTTCGAATATGACCCTTCTCGAGACCTTTTTACGGATCTAGCCCCATAGAGCCTAATTTCAATGCACGGAGAGCGTTGAATTTTTGTTTTTATTTTTGTCTAAGGAACCAGCGATGCGTGAGTCTTTGCTTAATTTTTTAATTTTTCTCGCGGAACCGTGGCCGTGAGCATTATTTAATTTTTATCTTTTTTTTCTTGCGGATCCAGCGGTTGGCGAGCGCAGTTTATTTTTCCATATTTTTCCAAAATCATCCATGTGACCCACAACAGACCTTCCCTCACCTCCAGCATCAACAAGGAAAAGGAACAAGCGTCTTGGAATCAAGGAAAAGGAAACAAGCGTCCCGAAAAGGAAAGGACCATAGATTACGTCTTGGGAAAAGGAAGCGGGAGATGGGGCGGCGCGCGCGAGAACGCAGTCCGCAATGGCTCCACGGTCGCCATCGGTGGCTTTGCAAGCCTGGCGAGGTTCTTGATCGGCGACCTCGCGGCGTGATGCCTCGGCAAATTTATAATTTAATTTTTTTAAAAAATAATTTTATTAAGTACAAAATAATCAAAAGTTTTTTTGAGAATTTTTCTAGAATTTTTTAACCTAATGTGCTATCTTTTCAAAAATCCATCTATATTTATAAAAAATGAAGGCAACTCACGTGTAGCTTCTTCTAGTCTGCAATTTGGACTGAGAAGCTTCTTCTCTTCCCTTCCTCCATTAAAGCAAGAAAGAAGCTCCAAAGCTCCATCAATCCCGCACCAAATCTCCTCTTTCCATCTATGGTGTTAATTCCCCAAATTTCGTGCTTTATTGCCAAAATTTCCTCCCAATCTGATTTGATCCCAAATTATGGTTTCCATAAATATGCTTGTTTCGGGGCTATAAAAGCCGACGAGCTCTCCTCCACCCCATCGCATTGCGTAAATCTCCAAGTGCTCCCTCTTGTAAAGATCGTCGGATTTTGGAGGTAACCCAAGCCATCACCGTCATCTTTTCCGGCGAAATTCACCACAACCGTGACTCCTCTCCCGCAGGCACCGGTGCCGGCGATCTCGCCGCACCAGTACCGACCCACTGCGACCGGCCGGCCACCCCTGGCCTTCCCTCCCCCTTGCGCTGGCTAAACTCAGAGAGCACGCTGTGCTCTCTGTAGAAGCTGCAAAAAAAATAATCTAAAATCATAAAATTCTTTTTTCTTTCTCTTTCTTGATTTAAAATCTTTTGGGAGCCCGTTTTCGCCCATTCGACCTCCATTTAGTTCCGTTTTTCTTTCTAAATTCATTTAAAATTCTAAATTTCTCTTTTATTATTAAATGTTGTATTCATACTTATCTTCTCATTTAATTGATAAGCGGGTGTACTGCCGTCGTAGCATTAGCACAGGCACTATACTAGTATATATAGGAAGCCTTTTCCGTACTCCCAGGAGTACATACTCCCACATCTAATATACCACTCAAATGAATGCTTTATATACCTTTATCACTTTCGGTATACTCCAATAATAATTCTAATATACTCCAATGCAATATGGTTGAAAAAAATTCATCAGAGCACTTTATTTTTTTGCTATATACCCTTTTCTATATGTAAAACGAATATATAAACAAATTATGCTATAAATGGTGGACTTTAATGAAATTTTTCATGGAACTCACTTTGGAGTATCTTATAATCAGTATTAGAGTATACTCAAAAGGATAAAGAGGTATAACAACATCATTTAAACGGTACACTAGAGGTGGGAGTACGTGACACCTGTGAGTATGGAATCATTTTCCTATATATATATATATATATATATATATATATATATATATATATATATATATATATATATATATATATATATATATATATATATATATATATAGCGTGTAACTACATGTTGCTGAGATAATAATATTGATTCAACAGAGTATTAAATACGTACCCAACAGATAGTAATATTGATTTAGCAGACTACATCGGTTATTTGGTCAAACCGACTAGTTAATGTGTTTTATAGTTTGTACACGAATATGTTTTCTCTTTGTTTTAGCAATATCCTTTTATTGGTAGCTTCGATTTGCAAATGGTTTTCACCAGTAGCTTACTAACGACGAGATGAACAGAATGATATAAATCTCACTATTAAACAGTAGTTTTGCTGACTGTTAACAGAAATTACTACATCTATAACATGAAATTACTATCATGTAGTAGTAAATTTATTAGCGAGACTTATATCATGTCATTCCTCTCATTATAAGTAATCTAATGATGAATTTCATTTGTGAATCAGACCTGCAAATAAAAAGATATGGCTAAAACAAAATAAAAACCGATTCATGCACAAACTAGAAAACATGTTCTCAGCACGGTAACCAACTAGTAAACGCATTTACTTCTTTGTACATGAATATGTGTTTCTTTGTTCTAGTCATATATTTTTATTGGTAGCTTCGATTTGTAAATAGTTTTCATTAGTAGTTTACTGACGACAAGAGGAAGAGAATGATATAAGTCTCACTATTAAACAGTAATTTTGCTCACTGTTAACAGAAATTACTATATCTAGTAGTAAATTTATTAGCGAGACTTATATAATATTGTTCCTCTCATCGTTGGTAATCTAATGGTGAATTTTGTTCATGGATTGGACCTATGATAAAAAGATATGGCTAAAACAAAATAAAAACCAATTCATGCACAAACTAGGAAACGTGTTCTCAGTACGGTGACCAATTAGTAAACGCGTTTATTTCTTTGTATATGAATATGTTGTTTCTTTGTTTTAGCCATAACTTTTTATTGGCAACTCCGATTTGCAAATGGTTTTCACCAATAACTTACTAACGATGAGAGGAACAGAATAATATAAATTTTGTCGTGCCCTCCGTGCATCCGGAGTGTATGAGGCATCATCGATACCGTGTGTGCCGTCCAGATGACGGTTATCCATGCCGTAGTCTCCCATGCTGGGAGAGAGTTGGCGTGGATCGATCTCATGATCCTGACAAGGGAGACATGGAGAGCGCGGGCGTGCTCTCCTGCTCTTGCTCTTGCGAAATATTTTATTTCGCGACGGGAGAACAAAAAAAGAAAGCAAATAGAGAGCGAACAAATGAGAAAACGAGTCGGTTTTGGGGCTGAACAAATGAAAGAACGTGTGCGGTTAGCTCAGGAGAGAGAATGAGTTTCAGGTGCTGAAATGCGGAATAAATGACTGCCCGACGGAATTTTATAGCCATCAGAAGAGAGTCGTTGGATCATTATGCCCGTTACACTCGGGTTCATTTCAAATTTTCAATCACGTCGCGTTGCTTTACGTCCTTTATCGTGTCACATCGCTGTCTGTTCGCCGAACGTTGCGGAGAGAGTGTGAGCGTGTTTGTTTAAAATTCAAACAAGGCGCGGGATAAAAAGCGCTTACCGAATAAATTGAGCGGACGGGAGCGGAATGGAATCGTTCAATCACATCGCTGTCTCTTTTCCTCACTTCCATGCTTGTGAACCTGTCTTTCTTTTCCTACACTGCTCTTTACTTTTCTCTCTTTCCTGCACGGCCGCGACGCCCGTGATTCTCTCAAAGACCAGTCACAACCTTTCTTTCTCCTATCACAGACACCACACACGAGACACAACTTTTTTCTCCTCTCTCCGTGAGACCGTGATTCTCTCAAACACCAGACTATCCAGGTCTCCCTCTCCCCCGGGTAACACTCTCTAGAGAAAAGCACGTGGGCCACGCACGTCCCCATGGACCCCACCACACTCGCACCCGGCCGCCCCTGTACCCCTCGCCTCGATTCCTCTGCACGTGCGGGGCGCGCACCCCCTCGATTCCTCCGCGAAGACGGCAGCCGGCAGGCCCTCGATTCCTCCTTCGCTCCACGGCGCTCCTGGATTCCCCCGCTGGCTCCTCCCCGCGAACCCCCTCACTCCCTTGCCGCGAAGCCGTCTCCCTCCCCGCTGGCCGCTGGCTTCCCCTCCCTCCCCGGCGCCCACCGGCCCACGGCGCGAAAGGCGGCTGCAGGAGGCGGCCACAGCGTGCTAGGTGGCTGCACGAGGTAGCGCAAGAGAACACGCGCGAGGCTACGCAGGAGGTGACCACAGTAGCGGCGCGGAGGCCGTGTGCGAGGCGACGCAGAGGCCACGCGCAAGGCGGCGCCGGCGGTCACTCGCGATGCGGCAAGACAGAGGTGGCGGCGCGACGCGGTTAGGCGGACCGACATGGTGGCTTGGGGGCCCGGCGCGGCTCCCCTACGAGGCTACGACTCGAACGGCCATGGGTCGGCGCGACCACGGACGGCAACGCGAGCACATCCATGGACAGTGATGCGTCGCGTCGGGAGCTTCGAGGCGGGCTGGCGCTCGGCGGCCACGGCGATGCGCCGAGATACTCCCTCGTCCCTCCGTCTTCCTCTCCGCCGGCTCGGCCGCGTACCACACGCGTTGCCGCGGGCTCGACCGTGTGCCGCAGGCCTGTCGGGCGCGGGCCACCATGCCCCGGCACGCACGCGATGTTTCGTGTTGGGCTGGGCCGCCCACCGTGCCCGATTGGCAGGCTCGGCACAGCCCGGGCAACCGTACCGGGATGGCCCAACCTTTTTAGAACAGTGGCGTGCCAGGCCGTGAGTTGTGCTGGGCTAGACGTGCCTCGGGCCGGCCCAAAATGGCCCGGCCCATTACCCACCTCTAGTCCTAGTTAGTAGGATTAATTTGGTTGGCACATGCAGCACATCAAAAAAGTCGTAATCATTGGCATAGCACTTGAGCAAAAAGGCGCGCTATGCATTTTCATGCAAATTTTTTTTGAAATTTTTAGGATACAGCTTAACCTGTTTACTAACTAGTTAAAGCAAGTTTGAACTAAAATTCAAACTAGAGTTTCCCCTTTTTGATGATAATTTGGTTGTAGGTATGTGCTGATTTTATATATAAATCAGCAAAGCATGTGATTCAAACTCGTTCAAAATCTTTGAATTCGAGTATATTTTTTCAAAGGTATGCATTTTATTTGAATTATTATAGAGGGGTATATACCTAAAACTAAAATTTTTGAAAAAATATACTCGAATATAACTTGAATTCACCCATTTGAAATCACGGTGCCCAGACACCATGGTGCTCAATTTCGATATAAGTCTTAGCCAAAGATAAATAATGGGAAAAAGAGAGAAAAGTCTAAGGAAGATTTTATTCCTTTTAGTTTGAGCATGGGCATATACAAATCGATC
The DNA here is from genome assembly GCA_036346275.1 of Otatea glauca. Taxonomy (NCBI): domain Eukaryota; kingdom Viridiplantae; phylum Streptophyta; class Magnoliopsida; order Poales; family Poaceae; genus Otatea; species Otatea glauca. The sequence continues at coordinate 5,335,003 of CM070729.1, forward strand.
CGAAAATCTCCAGCCGCGAAACAATTACTTGAATCAAAACTCTACATCGAGACATCAATCATATCGAGATATCTCCTTATGCCGCTCAATCTCAATTAGGACACTCCATTAACGTCCTGACATTGTTATCTTGCAGTTATGTGCAACCGTGAATCGATTCTTCAGTGCCAAGTGCATATGTGCGCATCAATTCTAGCCATCATTTTTCGGCGTACGTAAGATCGATGGGAGAGAAGAATCATTCTCATCCGTGCGATGCGGTGCGATCTGTGAGGATATTAGCTGCAGACCTGCAGTGACTGGCACGGAAAAGCTAGACATATTTCTCGTTTTCGGATCAGGTGGCCGAAATCTGAAACCTGGTCGAGATCTTAAAATTTTGAATAAATTTTGGATGAAATATAAAAATAAAAATCCTGGTTTTTTGCACCTAGAGAATCGAAATTTCGGTTGGAATTCCCAAAATCTCGGCGAGATTTGTCAAGATTTCGGTGAATTTGCACCGAGCGAAAAATAGCTCAAACGACGTGAAATTTTTTGTGGAGGTTCCTGACATATCAGTGATATTCTCGTAAAAATTTCAGATGATTATTAAGCCTAAGGAATTTTTAAAAATTCAAACATTGCTACTATCCTGATAAAACGTTGATCGGTAAGTTTGAACCTTACGAAAAATAGAACAAACCACGTTAGAAAATTTTGAAATTTTTTGTGCATAGTTATGATGCACCATTAATTTTCCCATAAAATGTTCAAATGATGATCAAGCTTTATGAATTTTTAAAAATTCAGACAGTGCTACTGTTCTAATAAAAGCTTTACCGGCAAACTTCAACCAAATGAAAAATAGCTTAAACCACGTTAGAAAATTTTAAAATTTTTGTGGATAGTCCTGATGTATCATTAATTTTTTAATAAAATTTTTAGATGATCAATCTTCAATAATTTTCAGTAATTCTGAGAGTGCTACATCCTAATAAAAGCCTAATGATTAATACATAGATTTGCTTTAGCAATAAAAGAAAGGTTTAGAATTTTTAAATTTTTATAAAAGGATGCTAAGGAAATGCTTAAGATCTCATAAAAATTTTGAATTATGATCACACTCCAGTAAATTTATAAAATTCTTACAATCGCACTGTAACATTTATGTTCTTTCTGTTTTTGATTTTTGAAATATAACAAATGAAATTCAATGCTTACATAGATTTGATTGAGCAAACAAAAAAATTGTATTTTTTTGAAAATTGTATAGAATTGTACTGAGGTAATTATTAAGCTCTTATAAAGATTTTAGATCATATTCACACTCGAGCAAATTTATAAAATTTTGGCAAGATTATTGTCCCAATTATGTTCATTCGGTTTTTGATTTTTTAAAGATAACAAATGAAGTTCGATTATTTTGAATATTTTTCTGTATGATCCTACACTACTAAAGATGGTACTATAAATTTTTTAGATCATGGTCAAGCTTGAAAATTTTATAAAAAACTGAAAGTGTTTCTAACAAAATTTTAAAATATCTCAAAATTTTGGTTTTTTAATAAATTTTCATAGAGGATGACTTTCTTAAGGTTATTGGACCAAATCCGACCATTAAAAGACAAAAATCGGTCAAAAAAAATTCGAGATTTGGTGAAATATTGCCGAATATTTTGAGATTGCTATAGCAATTTAAATTGTTTTACCCGGTCAGGATTTTGGATCCCCTCCATAACCAAAATCTAAAATCTCGACCAGACGACTTTAGCGGGTTTTTTAACCTTGCTAACAACACAAGCATGCAAGAACTTCATCTCTCTCTTCCAAAAAAGCTAAAAAGACAACGCTGTGAACCGCAGCTAGTGCCGGTGTTATCTCTTGCTTTGGAATCCTGTTCCAAATTCCAACAGGGAATATTAAGGGCGAAAAGGAGTTAAATAATTCAAAGCCCTCACACAGTGGCCGGGACAGTTTGATTTATAGCTTAGACTAGTTATGTGCCCGTGCGTTGCAACGAAACCTCAATTTACGACAAAAAAATTTATTTGCAAAGAACACTAACTTTAGTTATGTTTCAATAGTAGAAAAAATTTGTTCCTCTGAAGAGATTTGATTGTCGGGTTAAATTCTCTTTTATCTCAATCGTTTATAGTAGATCCAATGAATCTAGTACTCTCAAGGAAAACGAACGATCGCCACCAACTCTTAATTAGAATTAGTATATAGAGATATCAATCCTTATCATTGAAGGAAGAGAAAGTTATTGCTTTCCTCTTGCAGAAAATCTTCTTACTTTTTGCACGCAGTTTTTCTCTTCTCTTCTCTTCTCTTCCTTCGTGTGTCGCCACTACCGACCGGCCTGTCCTCCTGGAGATGAGAGTGGGTGCCCTCTAATATGAGTAGATGAAAGCAGAATGCAGCGTACGCAGGCGGATGGAAGCCAGGTCTCCCCGACATCTTCGTGATTGGCACGTGATTTGGTTGCGTGATTCTTTCCTTTTAATCTATGCATTTCCAGATATGATGAGATAGAATTCCCGTATTAGGGATATGGTGAGCATATCCTTCTATCCATGCAGGATATGATGAGACAATCTTTCCATTTATAAGATATATGAATAACATCCTTCCATAATAAGAACATGTTAATAGAGATATGCTAAAATAATATTTCTATTAAAAAAGATATGATAAAATCATTCCATCTAAGATATGATTAAATCCTCTTCTATCTCAACCGTTCATATCAGATCCAACGAATTAGATACTCTAGAGGAGAACGGACCACTGCCACCAACTCCTAATTAGAAGTAGTAGTGATTTATCGCACATACATTCATACACTATACTGTACAGTCAGGTGTGAAGCATCCTAGACACGACAGCGCTCCCTTGCCGCTATGTGCTAGCTCGGTAGCGCCTACTTGTTGTGTTGCCCACCTCCTCGACACGGTAGATGACACGTGTAATATGTCGTGTCTTTCGTAGTACACGGATATCCAATTTAAGAAAAAAATATATGTTACCGGTCAAGGTTTCAAATCTTGTTTTCGGATGAAATCTCGGAGGTGTTCATATCAGATCCAACGAATTAGATACTCTAGAGGAGAACGGACCACTGCCACCAACTCCTAATTAGAAGTAGTAGTGATTTATCGCACATACATTCATACACTATACTGTACAGTCAGGTGTGAAGCATCCTAGACACGACAGCGCTCCCTTGCCGCTATGTGCTAGCTCGGTAGCGCCTACTTGCTGTGTTGCCCACCTCCTCGACACGGTAGATGACACGTGTAATATGTCGTGTCTTTCGTAGTACACGGATATCCAATTTAAGAAAAAAATATATGTTACCGGTCAAGGTTTCAAATCTTGTTTTCGGATGAAATCTCGGAGGTGACCAAAATCTAAAATCTCGCTAAGATCTTAAATTTCGGACAAATCTCGGATGGAATGTAAAAATAAATATTTAAATCCGGTTTTTTTTCTACCGAGAAAAACGAAATTTTGTCTGGAATACCCGAAATCTAGCTGAGATTTTGGTGTATTTCCACCGACCAAAAAATAGGTCAAACGATCGTGAATTTTTTTAAAATTTTTTGAAGAGTGTCCTGACACATCAATGATCTTTCCATAAAAAATTTAGATAATTACGAAGCCTATAGAATTTTTAAAATTGCTGCTGTCCTAATAAAATGCTGATAGGCAAGTTTGAACTGAATGAACAATAGAACACATCACGATAGGAAATTTTGAAATTTTTTGTACATGATTCTGACATATCACTAATCTTCCCATAAAATTTTTAGATGATGGTGAAGCTTGAGGAAATTTTATAAATTCGGACAGTGGTGATGTCCGAATGAAAAATGCTTGAAATCATGTTAACAAAATTTGAAATTTGTTGGGACGGTCCTCATGCATCATTAATCTTGCTATAAAATTTTTAGATGATTATCAATCCATAGAGTTAGAAATTTCGGCAACATTTCGGTTGATATTCAGATTTTAAGGGTTATAATTGAAAACAATCAATATATATTAGCATCACAAATAATAGGCATGAAATAAAATTGATATATATGACAAATCATCACATATACACCACAAATATGACTATACAAAAGCACGTGAGAACTACCTGTGAAAGCACGGATGACACCAGAATACAACGCTCAGCCCGAACCACCTGCAAGAGCCATAATTGAAGAATGAATATACAATATGAACATCTATTGCAAGAAGATGCATGATTAAAGGAGTAAGATCATGCAAAACTTGGACAACAATGCGTTTATGTACCTACGAGTAGTAATGTGCCTGTGGTGCAGAATACACCTCCTCATTATCGAAAATGATCTCGTGATACCTCCTCTCATGCAGTTAGGCAGACTTGTAATGTTTATAATAAGCTAGCCAGCTGGTATAGTTCTCTGACTGGTGAAGGTATCTGACAGATGTGTGTCGTGCGTACAGATCGGCGTAGGGATCAGTGTAGTCAAACAGCTAATAAATGCTCAATCCGTCATAACTCTGTCTTAGACTGTACCCACCCTGATCCCAGCAATAGGACATCGAATCGTACACAGGATGCTCAGTTGGAAAGCCAAAATGGTTGAAAGACTGGCCATTACACCATGAACTTATGTTATCTTGAGGCTGTTCTGCCTGTCATCCACCCCCACTACTCGTCGCATCTTTCCCCGTACTACAGGGTCTACCTTTATGAGCCCCTCCTCAGTGCGCTACCATTTATTGCGATTCTCTCGACGATTATAGCTATGAACGGGGCCGAAGGTGAAAGGACCTTTGGTATGCTCACAAAAAATTGCCGAGACTACCATTTGTCGATGCTATTGATAAGTTCGAACCGTAGTCTCGGCAAAAAAAATTACTTTCTTTTTTTCCTTTTGTGCATAAAACATGGATTTTATTGGTTTCAAAATTTTCATTGAGCAACCAAAATAGATTTCAATTTTTTTAAACTTTTAGATAAGGGTTCTGAGGCAATGTCTAAGGTCTCCTAAAATTTTTGATCATGATCACACTTGAGCAAATTTATAAAATTCTGATGGTGTTAGTGTCTCAATTATATTCATTCTGTTTTTTATTTTTTAAAGATAATAAATGAAGTTAAAATATTTTTAAAAATTTTTTTATGATCCTAGACTTCTCAAGATGGTACCATAATTTTTGATAGTATGATAAAGCTTGTACAATTTTAGAAAAATCTAACAATGTTTCTACATTTTTTAAAAAATGTCTGAAAAAAAAATCTGTTTTTCAATAAATTTTCATGGAAGATGGCATTATTAAGGGTTATTGACCCAAATCCGGCCATAAATCGGGGATAAAAACATGAAATTTTGGTGAAAATAGCAAAATCTCGCCGAAATTACCGAATTTATTGTAGTATTTCAAAATTTTTGAATATTTTTAACTCTGACCGGCTTTTGCAAAGTCATCCACCTCTGAATTCTGAGATCTCAGCGAGAACCGGCGAGATTTTGTCCCTTGTTACCGGTGTCGCGCCGACCGTCCACGCGCGCCGCGGCAGCGGCCCGTGCCGCAAGGCCTCGCCGCGCGCGCGAGACCGCGACGTGCGCGAGTCGCATGAGCCGTGTTTTCGCAGGCGGAAGCGTGCGGTTTTGGGCCTTCCGGCGATGGAGCGTGACGGGGCGTTGGGCGTGGCCGCGTGGATCGATCGACGGCGTGTAGGCAGCTGGCTGCCGTGTTCACCCGTTAAATTGGAGGAAGATTGGACGGTCCAGAAATTAGAGAGAAGAAACCGAGGATCTTGGCTAGCTCTGCAATTTGCATTTGCACGTTAAAAATTTGTCCACGGACAGATTGGATATGCGCGTACACATTTGGCGTCGCAATTACGTAAGTTTGATGCATTGTATTTGTTTTTGTCCAGATAAATGGCCATGTATTTTCTTTGTCCTACGTCACTTCAATATTTTGGATTTTCGAGCTAACTTTACTTCATTTCTCTCACCCACCTGAACACAAGCGCCAAATGCGCAAAAGAAATCTGATCAAATTCTTTTTATAGGCAAGCTGACAAATTGACTAGCTCAATTGTACATGTCCATTGATATCTCGAGAAATCGCTTCCACAAGGAGGACACTTTATCAAGTGCTCGCCCAATGGGGAAGGCCACGAGAAATTGGCCAGTTGGCGGTTTCCCTGTTACGTGGGAAGCCAGAGTCCGGTGAAACGGTGGGTGATTAACGTGGCTCCAACTTTGCTACAAATCTGTAACGACTACGACTCGTCGGGTGAGGACAATGTTTCAAATTTCGAACAAGATTATATTTGAAGGGACCGAAATCTGAAATTTCTGTGAGATTTCGAAATTTTGGATGAAATCAGATTAAAATTCAAATTCGAAATTTTTGGGTCAAGATATCCGAAATTTCGATCGAAATCACCGAAACCTCGGTAAATTAGAACCGAATAAAAAATGGTTCAAATCACGTTATAAAATTTTTGTGAATAGTCCTGATACATCACTAATGTTGACATAAAATTTTTAGATAATGATTAAACCTAAGAAATTTTTAAAAATTCTAACAGTGTTAGTGTCCTGATAAAAGCCTTATCGGAAACTTTGAACTGAATGAAAAATGGTCTAAACCATGTTAGAAAATTTTGAAATGGATGGTCCTGACACATTACTAATATTTTCATAAAAAATTTTAGATGATGATCAATCTTGAAGAATTTTAAAAATTTGACAGTGCTACTATCCTGATAAAAGCCTGGCTGAGTATATGTATTACATTCATAGATTTGATTGAGCAATAAAAAAAGGTTCAAATTTTTTGAAACTTTTAGAGTAGGGTTCCAAGGAAATTATTAAGCTCTCATAAAAATTTTAGATCATGGTCACACTTAAGTGAATTTATAAAATTATAACAATGTTACTATCTCATTATGTTCCTTCTGTTTTTTATTTTTTAAAGATGATAAATGAAGTTAAATACTTTTGAAAAATTTTCTATATGATCCTAGACTACTAAAGATGGTACTATAAATTTTTTATAGTATGATCAAGCTTATACATTTTTATAAAAACTTAACAGTTTTTCTGTTATTTTTATAAAATGTCTCAAAATTTGGTTTTTCAACAAACTATCATAGAAGATGACATTCTTAAGACATATTGACCTAAATCCGGTTAAAAAAACTTGAAATTTTGTTGAATTTTCTAAAAATATTGTGGCATTTTGAATTTTTTTATTCAAATTTTTTTATCTGGCCGGGGTTTAGGATCTCGTCCCGGCCGAAATCGGAAATCGATTTCCGAAATTTTGCCAGGATTTTGAATATTGGATGAAACGCTTTGCCGACCATAGCAACTGACTCGGTTGTTTTTCTTGCTATGTTTACCACCGGTTTGCAGTGAAAGCCTCCGCGGCAGGCACAATTTTGTGGTTCTCCCAGTGATCCAGTCTCCACATGTCCAGTGTCTGAACAAACTAGATGCTTTCATCTCGTGGCTATACCATCACGATAGCATCATTGATTGAATTTAGGATTCTTTTTTAGCTGAACAATTTGGGGTTCTAAGACCTGCTCTGCATCGTAACATGTCATCGGGAAATTTTGAATTTTTTTTTGGTTCGAACGATGAAACTTGTGTTGAATTTTATAAATGTTGTTGGTCTAGATTTGATGGACATAGATCTAAGAAAATCTTTAGTCATGTGATAATTGACTTATCATCTGTTAAATTGGTGTGTTCCAAACAAGAGAGAATCTTCATTCAAAACACAAGACCTTCCAACGGCTACTCACTCGGGCGTGTCCTGCAAATCTGCAATTGTGGAGGAACACACTACTCTCTAGCCAGAAGCAACAGGTAAAAATGCCTACTTTTCCCCCTAGAAAGGTAAAGGAAGCCCAAAATAGATATCATTGAAACAATGCGCCTCCTAGGAAGAGCATTTCCGACATGTTGATTGGGTTTTGCCGGTGGTTGCCATGTACATGCGGCCAAAACACCGTATGGCATCATAAGAACGACAAGCTAAGAAAAACAATGGATTTTTTCCTGTACATGCAGCAGCTATATGCCTTGATGGGAATATTCCTTGTAAGATCTGTGCATCACTGTTGCAATTTTTATTTTCCTCGGTGGAATATTCCTTGTCCCGTGGATATGCTAGGCAGCTAGGGCATACATACCAAACTATAACAATGAACCTTTTTGTCTTAAAAAACAACGGCACCTTTTCTTTTCCAAACGATTTTCTTGTAAGGATTTTTCCAATTTGTTGCATGTAAATGGTTGAAATCCTTAATCTTCATGTTGAAGTATAATGTGCATTTTTCTCATCAGCTTAAGCTTTTATATAAATTAGTTGATACATGAAACTCAGTATTTTTATTGTTGGTAGCACTTTGGAACATCGTTACATAATCTTCTACAATTTACATTGCGCATTGCTTTGGCCTTACACTTTTGTCATGTACAAAATCCTTCGAAATTTTTTCTAGTGCTCCACCTCAACAGCAAAACTACGCTAGTAAGCGTCTGGTTGACGAAAGCACCGGAAATTTGGAACGTGAACAGAACCGGGTTATCCTAATCACTCTTAAGAACGAAGTTGCCCTCAACTACTAGTAACTGCCTTTTGCTTTAAGACTCGTGACTTCTACTTAGGTGGAGCACCGAATGAATGTCCAATCCATTATTCTTTAATCGTGCCATGCAACGTACGCAAAAAAATTTATATGCCACTCCAATTGTTCTAGATCTCTTATGTGTCATTGCAAAGCGATCTCTCTCGTAGTATCATCGCATTTCCAAAACGTTACCCCTTTATGCTATTGCAGTCAACTCCGTTAAATTTAGTCCGCTAGATTTTTCTATAATACCTATTCTACCCTCACATTCTTCACTATTGTTCTCCTCTCAACTCTCTCTCTCTCTCTCTTTTTCATCTCCTCCTTGGATCGGTCAGATTCAAACCCTCCCTCTGCCGATGTTCATCCCCTGAATGCCTCCTCGCCTCCGTCTAGACCATCAACCCATGGACCTCAAGTGCACAGTATTGGCTTGGTACTGTGCTTCTTCCCCAACAAACAAAGACAAAGAGAGTGAGAAATCAACCATGACGGCAAGCTCATGACGTGTTCCCAAAGAAGACGAACCCATTTGGGGTAGTTTAGGGCAACGTGGAGGACTAGGTGGCTAGAATGGGCAAGGCAAGGGCAAAATCTGGCAGTCTCCAGCCTGGGCGGCAGGCGCAGGAGCACGACATGGGCATGATGAGGAATCCAATGGAGGCGACTTCGCTTGAGATAGCGCAATTGAGGTTGTTGATGGTGAGGTGGTGTGGCGTGGCGGAGGACGACTATGCCGGTGATTCACGATGAAGGAAAGTACAAAAAGAGGTGGGAAAGAGGTTCAGAGAGACGAGGCAGATCCTATGACATGGACATCTTGGCTTGAAGATGGTGGAAGCTGCGATTTGCTAGCATTTTGTGTTGGTGCTAACCTCGTGACGAGGCAACGTTGATCTCCCAGTAGCGATGGCAGCGAAGATGTCCCTGAGGATCGCAAAGGAGTAGAGAAGGTGAGGGAAGCAACAATTTCAGGAGAAAGACAAGGATGAGCTTGAATTTAAGAATCTTATCGAGATGGTTGCGGAGTAAATCTGGTGCTTCGCCAAACAAAGGGAAGGAAAATAACGGCTCGGTGATGGTGTGGCCATGCAGAGGGAAGATAGGGGAGGCAAAGGAGCGGCAAGAGGGCAATGCTGCTACTGCTTTATTGCCGCTCGGAGGTGGTAGCACATAGGGGCGCGACGATGATAGAGGCTGTATGTGGCGTCAGTGTGGAGAAGAAGGAAGAAGACAAGGCAAGGGCAAAATAGTATTTGCATAGCTACTTCATAGTTTTACTAGTCAACAGTGATCAATAAAGAAATATTTCGAAATTACGATAGCACGTAAAGAAGAGATCACTTTGCAATAGTATGTAAGATATCCGGAACAATTGCAACAACATATAATTTTTTTTTCCCTACAATGTATCAGCACAGCATTCTGCTTCCTTCGTAATAATATAATTGTTCCTTGGGAAGAACTTGTTAGAAATTGGTCTATTGGGTGACCCATTTCCTTTAATTCCAAAGCATGTATGGTTTAGTACCATATTGCCTAGCCAAGTGGAGAAAAGATAACTTAAAAGGTGGAGTTCTTGTCATCTCTTGAATAATGACACTTGGCATGAGAATGGCACAGGGTGTACAGTACTGTTGTGTTGAGCTGTTGAACCTCGTCGGCCTTCCTCCTCGGCGTGCACCGTGAAGGAGGGTGAACGGTATCTTCGAGTTTTTGCCGCAGAGTTAACCTGCACAGGGCGACAATAAAGTTTCTGGACAGCGTATCAGCGTGACCGCTCAGAAGAAATCTATTAGTACATTTCCTGAAAGGATTGCTAGCTCCCGCGCAAGGAGCCAACAGCAGTCTGTTCGTTCCCTTGAAAGGGCGTGCATGTGGACGTGTGCGGCACTTAGGAGGGACCTCGAATCCCTTCTCTGCCGGTCGCTTCCGTGCCATTTCATTCACCAACTAATCAACTACTATGTTCCATCGGTTTTGGTACAGAAAAAAATAAAACCCAAGAACTTCATTTGAATTGGAGAACGCAAGCTCACACCCCACGCAAGATGTAGTACTAGTGTATAATGAGACAGCAAGAATGCAATCTCCCAGTTTAAGGGGACTCGTCACCTGTTTTACGCGTCGCCAGTTGCCAATCAGCTGATACGGTTCAGCCGGTAAGCTCGCCGATTTGGCATCGAAAACTAAGTTGGACACATTCACCTCTCACGGAGCATCGTACCGTGACAATTTCCTTCAAGCATGCACTGATGCACATGTAAGACAACGCTAATGTGACGTGTAACATGACGAGCAGTGCTTCAATGCTTTCTCTCCTAATGCAAGTTGTACAAATCTTGAAGCAAGCGAAGGAGTAAGTAATCTCCATCTACCTTTCATTCATGCTTTAATATTTGTGCAACTGTAAAAAAAAAACATTGAAGCACCTCTCTAACATGACATGCGGCACGCACCATCGGCACGATGCGCCTAGACTCTCCCGGCCGTTGACACTATAAACCTTGACAACTCGGGATGTTCCACTAAACGTGCAGGCGGTTCGTTCCTAGCCAGCGAATTCGATCGAGTGCATCGATCGATCACATCTTTATTTTGGCAACTATTACGTGCCCAGGCGATCGACGCGGCGCGGCGCAGAAACGCACCGTTACTCTCACGGTAAAACTTATGTTAGTTCCGAAAATCGCTTATCTAGCCACTCGTATTTTGCAAATCTAGCATTTTTTCGCATGCATTTAAAATTTTAATATCCTTCTCCACCGTCGCAGGTGACACTTAACCCCTACTGCGCCCAAAAAGAGCGGAAGATTACCAGCTCCCAGAATGCTTGGCCAACCGCAGGAACAGAGCATGGCCTACCGCGGTAGGGTTCATTCCGCGTTACCTGGGCGTGACAACGCCTCCCGCGCTCCAGGACACAACAACGCCTCCTCTTCCACGGTGCCGTGTGCGCACCGCAGCTCCTCCCGCGCTCCCCCGACATGGTAATACCTCCTCCCATGGTCCATCGCCCTAGCAGCCTTTTACGCTCCCCAGCATCCACGGTGGGGGAGGGAAGATCAAATTTTCAAATACACGTGTGGAATACTAGATTAAAAAAAAATACTGAGAGCTAGATAATCCATTACTTGGTTAGTTCCGCGCAAGTTTGAGCCAGACATTGCTATTCTTCATTTTTTTTTTCTTTCGTTTTGAACCCAGACGTTGCTATTCTACATTTCTACACAACAAAGAACTGATGGTGAATTGGAAACCATGCACTCGTTCACCTGTAGATGTGTAGATCGAAGTAGACCGGCACCGAACGTGTACGGATTTATTCCGCTCAGTTTCCCTGCACGGTTGACGAACCGCGTCACCGAGTGATTGCAGCAGGCAACGGTGAGTTCCGTGCCGAGCCTCTAGTAGTTGGTCTCCCTAACGGAAACATGATTATGTACTTGGGGAGCTTCGTGTCCAAGTCCAACGTTGTTCCTCTGCTGAAACATGCCAATCAACGCCGGGCGCCGTATCACAGCATACCCTCTCGTTTGAAACCAAGGCAAGGTGGCAACGAATTCAAACGTGGCAGAGCTTTGGTAGGTACATATGATATGGGGAAGATGGGCTTTACGGATCTCCACGGAGGTTGCCATTTATAGCAACGAAATTCTGCAGACGTGAATGAATTTCAGAATGTCCGTACATTGATGCGCCACCAAATCCTTGAGGCTTTGTTTGGCTATGTCACAGTATCGATCCATCCACGTTAATAGGTCAAAATTTTAGTTCAATTTTCCGATCAATTCATATTGATCCCGGTCAGGAATGAGTCGTCCAAACAAGATTTCAAGGTACCAATGTGAAGAATTATTTTTGTAAATAATATATTTTTAAAATAATTTTATAACAATAATATGCCAAAACAAAAAATTTCAAAAAACATCTATGTCTCCATTTGAATTGACGACAGGGTCCTGTTGCCAATCCAAATAGCGACAGAAGTCCCAGCCTTGTCAACCAAATGAATTCATGACAAAATAATCGTCCACCAATTTAATCCGTGACTAAATTGACCTCCGTCGCCATTCGAAGTAGCGACAGAGCTTCTATCGTCATTTCAAATAGTGTCACAGTTTGAAATGACGACAGAGGTGTATTTTTGTAAGATTTTGCTTAAGCATATTATTTTCATAAAATTACTTTAAAAATATTCCCAATATGGATGCCATACAAGTAGATGGAAATTCCATATCCCCGGTTCATCACACTAGTTTGGGGGAGGGCAACGATCGTGTAGCCTAGTCAGGCTCCAGTACACCGTACACCTCTCTTTTTCTAAACTTCTGATCCGCCCATTAGCAAGTTCATGCCTCACATGGACTCTGTATGTGTAGATGACAGGTAGGACCAGGGTGTCATGGAGCCCACCTGTTAGCGTAGAGCATAGGAACGAAAGCCTTTGGTGCGGCGTGACAACGCCCACGAAATTCTGTCAATGGAAAGTTGGGGGATGGCCCATGAATCTCTGATGCCATTTGCATCCTTTTCCACTAATCTTACCACTGCTTATGTCATACGAATCCTTGGAAAACTTGCTGCTGAGGCAGACAAAGATGTATCTAATGCAATCATCTGCTAATCTCTTTCCAACTCAGCCACACATACGACATATCAATTCTAAAAACTAATCACGCATATCTCTATCATCTGACGCAGGACTAGAGTATTCGTGCCACGAAATTCAGAGAGAGAAAAAATATGCATATTGCATGCATACAGCCAGTTCGTCACGCGTCACTGTTAATTAGAAGGTGAATTCAGCAAGCGATTTTAATTAGACCTAATTAAAGAGATGGCCAAACACGTTCTTGAAAAAAGACAAACGGCCACGTTAGAGTGGGTGCCCAGGATCTCATAATTTTGGTGTGATCCTATTCAACTAACTCGGCAGATTGGTACGAACGAGCTATAATGAGATTTTCTAACAATATATTTTTTAAAATAAAATTACATAAAAAATATCAAAAAAATAACTACATGAATATGCCTTAGTTGTCAATTCATTTGGTGACAAAAATATACTGGCCAAATTAATGACCTGTTAGCTAAATGAATCAGTGACAAAACTGTTGACTAAATAAAACTCTGTCGCCCATTCATTTGTCGACTGTCGTCAATGAATTAAGGTATATTTATGTAAATTTTTTTTACGTATTTTCCTGTCATTTTTTTTAAATGTACGATTTAAAAAAATCGCTATATTGATGTATTCCAAGATTTTTCAGGCGGCAGCTAGTGAAGTAGAGATCGATGGTAGCAGTTGTCCGTGGGAGATTCTTTTCTCTGTGGCAGATTCTGAGCTTGCTTAGGCCAACTAAACACGTCTCGTCTCGCATGGAGAAATCACAAGCGAGTCAGGTGACAGTAAGGAGTGAAGAAATGACGATATCAACTGCATCAGTGCACGGTGATGTATGTATCGCCAAAAGCACCAGAAGAATTAGAAACGGCTTTTTCTGCAGCAAGAGTTGATGCGGTTTAGCCGGGACCTTGTTGTTGCCTCGTGCAGCTACGTCAGGCAGTGTCACCCAGGGTTCAAAAACTGTCAAAAATCGCTCACGATTTTCGGCTCTTTTCTAAAACACTCGGTAAACCAGTAGAATTTAAATTTAAATTTAAAAAAATTAAGAAATTTAAAATAATTATGAAAAAGTGTTAATTTTTTTTGAAATTTTTTATGTGGGGTCCTGAGGCAATGCTAATGATGCTGTAAAAATTTCAAATCATTATCAATGCTTCGTATTTTTCAAAAATTCTGACAGTGCTACTGTCTTTGTAAATGCTCTTCTATTTTTTATTTTCTAGGTGCACTATATGAAATCTAATATTTATGAATATTTTTGTGTGAGGTCCTGAGGCAATGTTAATGATTATGTAAAATTTTCAAATAATGATCAGATATGTATATTTTTTAAAAATTCTAAAAGTGCTACTATCTTCATATATGCTTTTCTATTTTCTAGGGGCACTAAATGAAGTATAATATTTATTTAAATTTTAATAAAAGTTCCTTGGGCACTCTTTATTATAAAATTAAAATTTTAGATCATGATCAAGCTTGTAAATGTTTATAAAAATCTGACAGTGTCTCTGTTCTTTTTCATTAAGTCTCTGTTCATTTTCATTAATTATTGTTTTTTATTTGCTAGAAGTACTAAATGAATTAATAAATTATTGAAATTCCTCTGAGATATTTTATATATTAATTTAGATTTATTCTGATTTTATTAAAAAATCCAATTTTCTACATTTTTTCCTCCAATTTCCCTTATCTTTCTTCCAAATTTTCCTTGATTGCGCCAAAAATCGCTGAAAAATCATCGAAAATAAGTGAAAATCGGTGAGGAAAATGACGTTGCTTAGGTTGTCAATTTTTGAAGTTAAATAATTGAAAATCGCTCGAAAATAGGTAAAATCGGTCGATTTTCGATTATTATTTTTTTGGGCCGTCGATTTTAAATTGTTTGACTTTAGTATTTATGCGATTTTCAACGATTTTCGGTGCCAAGGCACTAGCGATTTTCCGGGCTAAATCGGGTATTATTAACCCTGGTATCACCCCGACGGCTAAACAGTGCATAAGTAGTGCTTCGTGTCCCCTCGATGAAAAGAGATGGTAGTGTGTCGTGTCAGACCACGCAGCATAGATTTCTCAACAAGGCTAACTCTCTGCGCGAAGCCAGCTGCGGATTTTAGACGACGAACTCGTCATTGAGCTCAGTTTCCCCTGAAATTTGCGCGGCGTTTAAGCGGATGGTTTGAGCTAATTCATCTAATTTTTTTCAAAATTCGTACGAATAAAGTTAGACATCTACCTAACGGAGAATCGAGATCACCTGCAGTTGTGGCTACAACTGTAGAGAGCAGTAATGAATGCATGACCATAATCAGGGTAGAGTATTACAGGCGACGAGCTAATGACAACAAAGTGTGCCATATTGACCAAATGGGCGGCTAGTTGCACAACATGCAGTCTTTTTTTAAAAACAACAACTTTAAAACAAGTTTAGCTCGGGTAGCATGCCCTATTCTTCGTGGGACCTAAAGCAACAGCTGTATATGGTCAGGGGCAGAGCCAGGCCTCGGGCCATCCGGGCCTGGGCACGAGGCCTGACTCAAAATTTCCTTAACAAGTTTAAAAATTGCTAAATATCAGCATGCATGCTAGTCCAAAACTCCATACAAATTCAGCAATAAGCTAAATATCCTTTGGACCAGCCCAGGCCGGCCCGAGGCTTGGGCCTGGGCTGGCTCCGCCTCTGTATATGGTTTGTGTCCATCAGCATTGTAATCCGATGGTAGAAAGTTCACCGTAGAGTTCCTATATTTTCCTTAACATGGCGGGATCGATTGTATCATGTGACGCCGAACCCCGTGGCGGCGTAGCACCACTAGTTTGGTGGACGCGGCAGCCTAGATGCACTGAAGATGAAGGGCACGAATTAAGCACAAGTGCACACATGACACAACTCATTCAGGATGTAATATCACATGGTGTCCATGGACGGAAGAGGGGTGATGAATCGCTGACTGGGCAGACCGATTTGTGAACAATAAATCAACAAAAAAGATTCACATGGCTTTGAATCGAATGAAGCGTGAAGAGTAGGGGGGGAAAAGCCAGAGAATCTGTGTCTGTTGATTGAAAAAAACGAAGAATTTAGCCGGCATGGCCCCGTCGGGTCAGCTCATGTATGATGTGTTTTTCGCAGGACAATCAAAAGATACATAGCGTATTCGGACTGGAACATCAGTAAAAGGGCGGCAGTGACTTCCGTCTGACTCGAAGAAAGGAGTCCAAAAGGTATATTCTGACAAGGTGCTTGTTTGCAACATAGTTTTGGTGGGAATAATTTTGTCCACCAAACCATCGAGTAGAAGATTCAGGTTTGAATAGCAGAATAGCCTGAATCTGCTGGCTTTTCAAACAGCTGGGTTCGAAAGTAAACAGTGGCGCGAGAAGGTAAGGGCAACATGTCCTTGCCTGATTCCACTCGAAATGCAAAACGTTGCAGGATTCACATGTAGTTTTCCAACAACAGCATCTTTCTTACATTCTTACTGTTCACTTTCAATTTCGGAAGTTAATGAGCGCCCACACGATGGCCCATTGGAACGGATGAATGTTGCTTAATTGTACCGACTCCGTCAAAATTCATGCATTTCGAACAGGGTTTAAAGCGGTTATTTCCACACTTCGCTAGTTTTCCTGAAGTGGTTTGAATCATTATTCCACCCAGCTAGCGTGAACTGATTGTGGCATTCTGCTGTGTTTGGTTTGTGCCCAAACCAACCCTGGCAAAATTTTGCTAGCCAAAATTTTGACTACGGTTTTGGCTGCCCACAATTTGGCCAAAGATTTGCAAGAAATACATAGGACGTGACCATAGAGCGATAGGCTTCCCAAAATTTTGGCAACAAACCAAGCAAGGGCCAAATTGATAGGGCTAACCAAATTTTGGCAAGGTTGGTTTGGGCACAAACCAAACACATCAGACTAAAGCCCAGGCTGAGGACGCCAGAAGAAGAACAAAAACAAGCCACTTTATATGCACAACTCGAGCCCAACGTCCCAACCAGATCCAACATTCGCCCAGGCCTTACCCTGGCACCACGGCTGCCTCATCCCCATTCTCGATGCAAAATTACTATGGAAAGCCGGAAACACAACTACAAATTTGCTCTGCTAAGCACAGGAGTACATGTGCTATGTAGTGTTTCCATAAGATGCCTTTCATGAAATTTGCATCTCTTAACAATCCACATCTCTGGTTCATTTTACAGGGCATTATCATGCTATCAGCTTTTGTCGAGCTGTTCTTGTAGAACCTGGGATGCCATAAAAGAAGAAATAGGAGCAATTAGTATAAGATTTTGTTAAAGAAGTAAAAAAAGTAGTGCTTATGTGTATCACCCTCCTAATACAAGTTATATAGATCTTGAAGCAAGCGAAGGAGTAATTAATCATCATCCACCCTTCATTTATGTTTTAGTATTTATGTAACTTTCAAATAATGATGCATAGAAGCGTCTCTCAAGTAAAACAAGAAGAAAATTTAAGTCATATGAACATCTAGAGAGGAAAAAAAATGATCTGTAATTAAAATGTGAAAGATGGAGTCGTGGAGATTGGCTTCAAAGAGATTTGTGAGAATACCGAACAGTTCGTCTTATTATCCGATCCTAGCTAGTAACAATACTGTATAAATTCACATCAGCATCTGCTAATGACATCCCCACTGCCCAATGACTATGAGGCCACCACATAGAAGAATAATGAATTGCAGTGCAATATATAAGCAGTGGGTCTGCGTAAACTTGCCATAGAAAAACTAGAAAAAGAGATTGTTTAGCTATGGGCAGCGGTGTGTATCTAGTGGCATTCCTCTGTTAGATTATTATGGGATGGCCTATAATTAATTTAATAGAAATTCCAAAAGGCCCATTAGAATACTAGGAGTCATGAAATTGGTTTAGTACCATATGGGTAATTGAGAGAAGGTTTGACCAACTTAAATAGTTGAGTTGTGTGTCTCTCAATTAGCAAGGTGGAAAAGGGTAAAGGCTGTGCCACACGCGCGCGCGCGCCGAGCCGAGGCGTGGCGTGTGCGAGTGGAGTCGAGCGTGCCGTCTTGCAGTGTGAGCGATCCGGTTTGTTTTGCCGTTTGATGCCGCCGTCGATTACGTGATAGCGGACGTGGTTGATGGCTGGCATAATGGTCGTCGGTTACTGGTAACGGCTACCTGAGTTGGCAGACTCCCTTTGTTCTGCTATCCTTTGCATTCCCGCCTCTGTTTTTGCGCGCACAAGTAGCAGAGGGAGCAGGCCTCCGGAACCTCGCCCTTCTTGAGATCTTGCTCGAGATAGAAGGCCGATAAGGTTTTGGGGAGCGACCACGCGATCGCTCGAAGGTGTTCTGAGCGCATACGCGCACCGCAGCGCGCTCGCACCGCATCAACCTCTTCACTGCACCAACGCTTCACTGCGACAACCTGTGATCGTCTACTTCGACCGTCATGGCGAACGAGAATGTTCTGCCTGCGCCTGTGCCAACGGTGGCACCGGCTCAAGGTTATATTAACTTATACCGTGTTTTATTCATACTGATTTCTTGTTCATTAGTCTTTGCGTATGAGATAGATAATTTGTTATCTAGTACCTTTGGCTTTGAACAAAAAATGCATCTTTGTTTAAATCATGATTTACGTAATTCTGTGGATTAAAATATTGAGAAAATTCCTAATATTTCCAACAATCCAAAGACCTTATACTAGGAATTTTACAACTACTGGTTTCGCTGCCGCGCTTAAGCCAACTATATTTGACGGCGCAAATTACAAGCGTTGGCGCGCCAAGATGATTTTGCGGTTGACTGCCATGAACGTGTATCACGTTGCGCAAGGCAAGCCACAGCCTGAGGGTGGGCTCTCTCCTGAGGAGGAGAGTGCCTTCACGGCTGCGGATAACTTGTTCAGAGGCGCCGTGATTAGTGTTCTTGGAGAAAATCTTGTTGATGTGTACATGATTTTGCCAAGTGGTAAAGAAATGTGGGATGCACTTGAGGCAAAATTCGGAGTCTCGGCAGGCGATGAACTCTATGTCATGGAGCAGTTTCATGACTACAAGATGGTTGATGACCACTCTGTAGTAGAACAGGCTCATGAGGTTCAAGCTTTGCGAAAGAGCTTGAGAATTTTACATGTGCATTACCGACAAGTTTGTGGCGGGATGCATTATAGCTGTTGCCACCTTCTTGGAGGATTTTGCCACTACTCTAAAACACAAGAGACAAGAGTTCAGCGTTCTTTGGTCTCATTGGGTCTCTAAATGTTGAGGAGAAAGCGAGGCAAAAGATATACGTGGGAAAGAAAGTTCTAGTGCCAATGTGGTACAAAAGAAAATCTTTCAATTCAACAAGAAGAATAAAAATAAGTCGAAAAGCACGAGAACAAGAACAAGGCCGCTCAAACTACTAGCTTCAAGAAGAAGAAGAATAAAGGAAAGGAAAAGCGCTTTATGCGTAATGGTATGCGATCATTGGGCAAAGGATTGCCACGATCGCAAAGACAATAAGCGAGAAAAAGTGCGCCAACGTTGTTATTGGCAATCTTGAGGAGGAACATCTAGGTATGTTTGATACCTACCGTTCTATCGGTATGTCGTTCACACGATTGGTGGATTGACACGGGGCCAATATACATGTTTGTCTTGTGGATCCTTATTCTCTTCTTACCGGTCGCAGGGCTACCTCCGTGTTGATGGGGAATGGGTCGCGAGCATTTATGCGTGGAGTCGGCACGATTGACTTGAAGTTTACTTGAGGAAAGTCGTGCGATCGAGGAACGTGCATCACGTGCCCGTGATAAATAAAAACCTTGTCGTGGTCTCTATTGTGTAGAGATGGTTTTAAGCTAGTTTTGAATCCAATAAATGTGTTGTTTCTAAAATTGGAACTTTTATTGGAAAAGGCTATGAGAGCGGAGGCTTGTTTCGCTTGTCTTTGACGGACATGAATAAAATTGTGAATCATGTTTGTAATCATGAGGCGATGTTTGGCATTCACGACTTTGTCATATTAATCTTGGTTGCATGATGCGGTTAGCCAGTATGAATTTAATCCCAAAATTTACCCAAGTCAAAGGTTCTAAGTGTCAAGTGTGTGTGCAATCTAAGCAACCTCGCAAGCCTCACAAGGCGGTGAGGCGAAACTTGGCACCGTTAGAACTAGTTCATACCGATTTATGCGAGATGAGCGGGAGTTGACAAAGGGTGGTAAGAGGTATTTCATGACTTTGATTGATGATTCTACTAGATATTGCTATGTGTATTTATTAAAGTCAAAAGATGAGGCTTTTCACTATTTTAAGATCTATAAAGTCAAGTGAGAACCAACTTGAGAGAAAAATCAAGCGGATTAGGTCGGATCGTGGTGGAGAATACTTTTCTAATGAGTTTAATTTATTCGTGAGGAACATGGAATAATCCATGAGAGGACGCCTCCCTATTCGCCCCAATCAAATGGGGTTGCCGAAAGAAAGAACCGTACTCTAACTGAGATGGTTAACGCCATGTTAGAAACAGCGGGACTTTCCAAGGAATGGTGGGGTGAGGCTATATTGACTGCTTGTCATGTCCTAAACAGGGTTCCTACAAAGAATAAAGAAATCACACCATTCGAGGAATGGGAGAGGAAAAGATTAAATTTCTCTTATTTACGTACTTGAAATTTGTTTGGCTAAAGTGAATGTGCCTATCCCAAAGAAGCGTAAACTTGGACCAAAAACCGTTGATTGTGTCTTCATTGGTTATGCTTTTCACAGCGTAGGATATAGATTCTTAATAGTGAAATCTGGAGTACCTGATATGAATGAAGGTACAATTTTTGAGTCCAATGATGCCACATTCTTTGAGGACTTATTTCCTATGAAAGAGACACTTAGCTCATCTGGCCAAGAATCTATCTTCTCTCCTAAACCTTCCACTCCTATACAAATTGAGCCCATTTTGAGGAAAATCCAATAGATGAGGGCAATGAAGTAATTCGTAAGAGTAAGAGACTAAGGACTACAAAGTCTTTTGGTGATGACTTCATTGTATATCTAGTGGATGATACTCCAAGAACCATTGAGGAGGCTTATTCATCGCAAGACGCTGACTATTGGAAGGAAGCGGTCAGTGAGATGAATTCCATCTTGAGCAATGGAACTTGGGAAGTTGTTGAACGTCCATATGGGTGTAAACACGTAGGATGTAAGTGGGTGTTCAAGAAAAAGCTAAGGCTGATGGTACGATTGAAAAGTACAAGGCAAGGCTTGTGGCCAAGGGTTATACCGAGAAAGAAGGCGAGGACTTCTTTGATACTTACTCACTGTTGCGGATTGACCACTATTAGAGTACTACTGTCTTTGGCTGCCTCCTACGGTCTGATCATCCATCAGATGGATGTAAAGACGGCTTTCCTTAATGGAGAGTTGGAAGAGGAAATCTATATGGATCAGCCTGATGGATTTGTAGTAAAGGGTCATGAAGGAAAAGTGTGTAGGTTGTTGAAGTCTTTGTATGGCCTTAAGCAAGCACCTAAGCAGTAGCACGAGAAGTTCGACAGAACTTTAACATCTGTCGGCTTTGTTGTGAATGAAGCTGACAAATGTGTGTATTACCGCTATGGTGGGGTTGAAGGAGTGATTATGTGTCTGTATGTTGATGACATACTGATCTTTGGGACGAACCTTAATGTCATTAAGGAAGTCAAGGACTTCTTGTCATGTCATCTTAAACATTAAATTGTTAAGAGAAGGTGACGGTGGGATTACTCTTGAGCAGTCCCATTATGTGGAAAAGGTGTTGAGTCGCTTTGGCTATAGCGATTGCAAACCTGCTCCAACGCCGTATGATCCAAGTGTGCTATTACGAAAGAACCAACGAATAGCAAAGGATCAATTGAGATATTCCCAAATCATTGGTTCATTGATGTATTTAGCTAGTGCAACAAGGCCTGATATCTCGTTTGCTGTGAGCAAACTAAGCGGTTTGTCTCAAACCCGGAGATAATCATTGACATGCTCTTGAGAGAGTAATGCGCTATCTAAAGGGACATCAAGTTATGGAATTCACTACACCGGGTACCCTAGGGTAATTGAGGTTATAGTGATTCAAGCTGGATATCGATCTTGATGAAATAAAAGCCACAAGTGGATATGTGTTCACATTGGGTGGTGGAGTGTTTCTTGGAAGTCTTGCAAGCGAGACCATCTTAACGAGGTCTACAATGGAAGCAAAACTCACGGCATTAGATACCGCTCTGTGGAAGCCGATCGGTCTGCGTGAACTTGTGAAGGACTTACCGGTAGTTGAGAAACCGGTGCTCGCTATTCTTTTGAACTGTGACAATCGACGGTGATTGTCAAGGTGAATAGTTCTAAGGATAACATGAAGTCATCAAGGCACGTTAAGAGGCGGTTGAAGTCTGTCAAGAAAATAAGAAACTCCGGAGTTATAGCGTTGGACTATGTCCGACGGCTAAAAACTTGGCGAGATCCTTTTACAAAGGGACTATCACGGAATGTGATAGATGAAGCATCGAGGAGATGGGCTTGAGACCCACATAAAGTCATTCTTAGTGGTAACTCATCCTATTTGATCGGAGATCCGTGAATTAGGATGTTGAGACAAGCTAGTGGTGGTGAGAGGAGAGTACATCAGTACTTAGCCCACTCCGTTTGAGATGTAATAACTCTCCTATTCGTATGGCGGGTTGGTTATACCTTAATGTATTCCGAGTGGCTTTGATAAGCGAGAGATGTTGTCCTCTGAGAACATCTTATGAGGAATACACCTATCTGAGTTCGATTGCTAGTCACGATCTATGAGATTGGGTGATCTCTAGAGGCTCATGAAAGGTTAAGGAGTATGACTTATAAGCTCCAAACCGAGGGGATGCATTTAGCGACCTAGTATCGATAAAGGACTTTGGTGAAACTTGTTCGCACAAAACTGTCAATTCAAGGCATAGTCCATTGTTGATTGTGGATGAGTGTAACTTTTGTTCTAGATGGAAGTTCAACTTAAAAGTCTCCATCGAAAAGCGGTATATCAAACTACATTGGGCGAGAGTATTTCAAATGTGTCTTTGAAATTTGGTGGGGATTGTTAGATTATTATGGGATGGCCCATAATTAATTTAATAGAAATTCCAAAAGGCCCATTAGAATACTAGGAGTCATGAAATTGGTTTAGTACCATATGGGTAATTGAGAGAAGGTTTGACCAACTTAAATAGTTGAGTTGTGTGTCTCTCAATTAGCAAGGTGGAAAAGGGTAAAGGTGTGCCACACGCTTGCTGTGAGCCGAGCCGAGCCGAGCCGAGCCGAGGCGTGGCGTGCGCGTGTGCGATCGCGAGTCGAGTCGAGTCGAGTCGAGTCGAGGCGAGGCGAGACGAGACGAGACGAGGCGTGGCGTGCACGCGCGCATGCAGCCGATCCGGACGTGATGTGTTAGGCGGAGCGGTTTGTTTTGCCGTTTGATGAGTCAATATGACCGATAACGCGATGATTAATGTGACGATGAATCGCCGTCGATTAATAGCGGACGTGGTTGATGGTGGCATAATGGTCGTCGATTCTCGTAACGGCTACCGAGTTGATGGTGGTAATGGCGGCTCCCGCCGTTGCATGTCGCGAGGCTATATAAGGAGAGCCACGGTGTGCTTTTCTTCATCTGCGAGAACTCTCCCACGCAGACTCCATTCATCCTTTGTTCTGTTGTCCTTTGCATTCCCGCCTCTTTTTGCGCGCACAAGTAGCAGAGGAGCGAGCCTCGGAACCTCGCCCTTCTTGAGATCTTGCTCGAGATAGAAGGCCGATAAGGTTTTGGGAGCGACCACGCGACCGCTCGAAAGGTGTTCTGAAGCGCATCCGACGCAACGCGCGTCGCGCTGCATCAACCTCTTCTTTGCACTAACGCTTCTTCTGCGACAACTGTGATCGTCTACTTCGACCGTCATGGCGAGCGAGAATGTTACTGCGCTTTGTGCTAACGGTGGCACCGGCTCAAGGGTATATTAACTTATACCGTGTTTTATTCATGCTGATTTCTTGTTCATTAGTCTTTGCGTATGAGATAGATAATTTGTTATCTAGTACCTTTGGCTTTGAACAAAAAATGCATCTTTGTTTAAATCATGATTTACGTAATTCTGTGGATTAAAATATTGAGAAAATTCCTAATATTTCCAACATCCTCCAACAAGGATTCTATCTGTTTCTTCATCAACCTTAAGACCATCTTTCTGTTGGGAAATCAGCGTGGAAAAGATCTAGTAAATTTTAAAAAATTATCGCCTTCCCGAATCGATTGCATGTATTAGAACCAAGATTTTAAAATATACCAAAAGCAATAAATACGTACCATGGTTCTGAGAGTGCAAATGCAAAGCTTTTGGACAAGCTCTCAGCGAAGCTCACAACTTCAACGCCTAGACATAGTAGTGGAAATGGATACGTCGGATCTTCGTAGCAATAGTAGCTACGACCTTTAGGTATCCATACGAACAAGCGGACTACACCGTATACCTGTGTACTAGTATCGTGCAATACGACTCTTGTGACCTTTTTATCTGATTCAGATAAAACTTTTTCACCTTTGTTTATTTTTTCTTTCAATTTTTCATGCATTTTTCTTAACCTGGCGCCTATATTTATAGCCAAAAAACCGGTCAAAAGTCGGTTGCTATAATAACACCGACCTGGCACTGTTTATAAGTCGGTTGCTACAGTAGCACTGCCTCTGGTACTACTCATTGTCAATTTGCTACAATCTATCGTCATGCTACAGTATTTTCAGCACAAAAATCATATTTTTACATGTGGGGTTTGCAGTTTTTTGTGAATAACCAGATATCATATTCAATCACATTGAATATATGTCATGAGAGAAGATTTCATAAATTCGTCTTAAGCCTATTCTTGTGTGTAACCCTTTAGGTTCATGTAATGGTGAAAGTAAATTGAAAAACTCCTTTTTCAATTCACAAGTCGCAAGCATCTCCTAACAGAACATTGTGACTATCCAAATTGCATGAATGTCGTTTATCTAACAAATCTTCAATGAATACATGTCGATCCCTTTGTTACTTTGATATCATGGTTTAACTCAATATTGAGGTATGTCATCCTTGTATTGTTATACCAATTTTCTCAGTTTTTCGAAGCAGACTAACAAGATTAATCGGTTAACACCTTAAATGGTCGGGCATGGCCATGCACATTTTTTAGTTTATTTTATCGAGTGGCCGATCGATATCATTCATTCAGTATGAGGAGGAAAAATTCCATCTTGATAATACATTTCCCTCTGCATGATTCAAAGCATACTCGGATATTGTTCCTATGATTATCCAGTTATGGACAACGTTAGATAGCATCAAAGTATACCATCCTCATGTAGGAAATTGTGTTAATCTCAGGTCTAAGAATCAATCATTATCATTGTATGAAACAATTTATGACACTCATTAAATCCTCAAAAGGTGTTTCATAGGCGAGTCAATTCAAATATCTAATAACATGTACACCTATATTTATTCACATGATTGAATTGTATCACATACCCATAATCCGTGAAACATAATTATCGTTTAATTTATGTGCTTGTTTTGAAGAATATTGGTGTCCCAACCAATAATCAAACAAGGGACAATTTATAATAATATCATAATCAAGTTACAGAGTTTCACGATCAAATCACATACTTGATGATCTGTAACATGACATTATTAAACGAATAACATAAGCATAAGAACAAGGTAATCATCTTCACGATTGGTCTCTTGAGCATATTTCTAACAATCTCCCACTTGCATTAGAGACAATCATTCATGTATCTAATACCCATTGCTCTAGTATGTGCCTCATGCTTTGCTTGTGAGAGAGGCTTTGTCAATAGATCTGCCACATTGGCATCCGTTTCCACTTTGCATATTTTGAAATCACCTGTATTCAAGATTTCTTGAATAAGATGATAATGCCGCAATATGTGTTTGGATTTTTTTTGTGTGCTCTGGGTTTCTTTGCTTGTGTAATAGCCACATTGTTGTCTCAACAGAAGTTCAAAGGGTATATAGCACTTGGAACTACCCTAAGTTTAATAATGAACTTTCTTATCCAAACAACCTCTTTTGTTGCTTTAGAAGCAAAAAAATCGGTTTTTGTTGTGGAATCAGCAACGGTTGATTGCTTGGAATGCTTCTAGCAAAACACTCCTCCATTGAGGCAGAAAATAAATTCAGATTGAGATCTTGAATCATCCTTGTCGGTTTGAAAGGTTGCATCGATGTAACCAGTTACAATGAACTTTTCCTCACCACCATAAATAAGGAACACTTTCTTAGTTCTTCTTAAGTATTTAAGAATATGTTTAACTACTGTCTAGTGATTTCCACCGGGGTCTGTTTGATATCAACTCATAACGCTTAAAGTGTAAGAAATATCTAAGCGTGTACATAGCATGGCATACATGATTGATCCAATTGTTGAAGCATACAAAACTTTATTCATGTGGTCTCGCTTGTCGAAGGACATCGGTTTTCGCACAGACTAATGCCATGTGATAAGGGTAAGAAACCTTTCATAGAATCTTGCATATTGAACATATTCAACACCTTATCAATATATGTACTTTGGCTTAATCCAATTAGCCTTTTCGATCTATCTCTATAGATCTTAATGCCTAACATATAGGTTGCTTCGCCCAAGTCTTTAATTGAAAAACTATTTTTTAGTGATGACTTAACAGACTCAAGTATAGGAATATCATTTCCGACTAACAATATATCATCTACATACAGAACCAAAAAAACAAGTGTGCTCCTACTAGTCTTTTTATAAAGACAGAGTTCTTCTTTATTTTTTATGAATCCAAACTCTTTGACAGCTTCATCAAAACGAAGGTTCCAACTTTGAGATGCTTGCTTAAGTCCATGAATGAATTTTTGAAGTTTGCATACCATCCCAGCATCATTTGGATCAACAAAACCCTCAGGTTATATCACGTACACATCCTCACTAAGGTTTCCATTAAGGAAAGTTGTTTTGACGTCCAAATGCCATACACATTTCTCAAAATATCAATGTATTTATTGATTGAACTCAGGTGTTTAATGTTCTGCAATTTTTCTACAGCTTCATGTGCACTAGCCTCTGAAAATCTGTCACACAGTATTGTACTGAATTGATGCCAACTCAGCACTTGCTATGGTATGTCTACCCCTTTGAACCAAGTGCTAGCCCTTCCCACCAAGTGTCCTATAGCTAAGTTTACATATTGCTCCTTTGGTGTACCAACCATCTCAAAAAAAATTCTCACATTGTTCTATCCAACTTAATAGATTTTTTCCTTAAAACAAGGTTAGTTCAAGTTTGGGTCCTTTTATCATAGCCTTTATAGTGATGTGATCCATTGTTTTCTCCCTACTACCTATCCCTTGGGGCATCAAACATGTGCACTCCCTGGAAATGTGATGTATGTGTAGGTCTTCCACTGTAATGCATAGATTCCGAACAATGTTTTTGTATCAAGGCTGGATGATTGTTTATTGGTATTTGAGGACAATAACCCATTGGTCCAGATCCTAGTGCTTGGTAGATGTTTGGTGCGGCCATCACATTAGATGCATAAGGTTACTGAAACATTTGTGGACGCATATTTAGAATGGACTCAGTGGTTTCCACTTCCCCTAAATTACTTTGTGTTGTGGACCTAACATCAGGGGTGTAAACTGGCATAGTAGTATGTCTTTCTGTCAAAGGTGCCAATTCAAGCAAAGTACTCCGATCTATAGACATTTGAGGCATAGAAGTCACCTGATGACCACCCAGCGATGATGCCATAGGAATCCTCCCTTCTAGTGCTGCAGGATTCTCTTGTGGATCCATCATCCAACAGGATTTCCCCAACAATAACGCCTTGATTTCTGCTACATCGGACTTGAGTGTCTCCAAATATGATAATCTCTGATGAATCTTCTCAAACTCATCACGATTGTCGCACTCCCAATTTTCTTTTCCTGAAGAATCTTGCACTCTAGCCTTTGAAGCCATGTTTGTCTTCACTTCCTGAACCGAGGGATTTTACAGCAGCAGCCAACCTCGATTCCCACGTTGCTGGTCGGAGGAACGATCGGCTCTGATACCAAAATGTCAAGACCCAAAAGAATCCAAACAAAACTCTGAATAAAACTGACAAGAAGAGATGAACTCGAGAGGAAAAGAGGGAGAGAGATGGAACTAGGGTTCTACGCTAAACTAACAAAACCAGACACTAGCATATGCGGAAATCTCCTTGGATTCCATTTTTCCATCACTTGGGCTTTATACCTGATGTTTCCTTACGACGATTTGACCTCCAAAACAAAGTACAGAAGTAACTCAGTCAAAACTGGAAAAAGAAGTGAAAATGACAAAGGTTGATGACTACAGTGTTGTCTGTAAAAACCGTTGGCTATCCACAGCCGTCAGATGTTCCTCCTTTTAACCTTCATGATTCCCAGCCATTGATCTTCCGTTGTTTGAATTCGTTGAACCGGTTTGATTAACTCTAGCTTCTACTATTCTTCTTCATCTCTGTACAGACCCTAACACCATTGCTCTAGGATGGGACCAATGGGAGGCGCAGGATCACGACGGTCAAGACGCGAAGGGAGAGGGGGTCCTCCTTCGGGCGAGGCAGTGGAGGGGAGGGGGTGGCGGCGGCCTCAACGGCTGTGGAGCGGCGGAGGCGGAGGCCATGGCGAGGGAGGAGCTGGTGCATGGTGGTGTGGACGCTCCAGCTGTCTGTTGCGCGGCGGAGGTGTGTGAGGGTTTGAGGGAAAGGGGAGTGGGCTTAAATGGGCTTTGTGATGACTGATGAGTGGGTTCAAATGGTCGAGTCACTCTGTTTTCTGTTTTTTACGGAACATATTTTTCTACCAATATATTATGATGTGAAACAACCATATCACATTTTCAAAAAACTGCTGATCTTTTATGAAAGTTAGACAGAATTTTCAGCCAGGGATTGACATAATATATGGTGTAATCTAGGTTATAGATTCTTATGTATTTTCCTTTTACCAAATAGTAATTTTTATTTAGTCTAGAAAACCTATTTTTTAGAACTCTAGCTCGCTATATCTTAAATCCTAGTATGAAAATCAACTCTCCATTAGAAATGCAAATTATCCATGGCTTTAAAATGTTACACCCATGACTTATGTTATTTATCAATCTCGTTGCTAACTAATTAAAATCGCATAAGCACGAGATCAAAACATAGAAATAAGATGCAGATCCTCAACTCTATCTTCTTTGTTAACATTTTTTGATGTGTGCATAATATGCCTCTATGCCCCCAACTTATATATGGGAAAGGAATGGACTTTTCTTGCAGAAGAAAAAAAAGCTAAATTCTAAAGTAATCTAGTGTGACTCATGAGTCTAAGGGCCTATTTGGTAGAGCTCAGATCCCGCTTCACCTGAGATCTGAAACTTATAGGTTAAAATAAAGTGAATTAAGTTTATATTTTTGATCTAAAATTTGAAAAAATGATTCATCTAAACACTCTTAATATACTCACAGATCCAGCTCCATGGATCTGGTGGATCTAGGAATACCCAGCTCTACCAGATGGAGCTGGAGCTCTACCAAATACACCCTAATTAGGAACATCGTAAGTGTTCATTTAGAGAAGTGTCCTACATACATGGAACAAAATATTCCATACACTAGTTAGATGTTTTGAGTTGAGGTTATTCTATCATATTTATTTGATAAGTTGTCATATCTAAGACAAAAACTGATTTTTACAAAAAAAAAAAAAAGCAAAATCGCCTTGTTAAAGCAAGAATCAACAAAATTTCCTTGAACCCGAGAGGCCAAAGAAAAACCCTACTCTCTTCCACCACTCCACGCCATGGCCTCCTCTTCTCTCTTCGCCGCCGCGAGCCGCCTGCTCCGCCAGGGCCGCAGCAGGCTCCTACCAGGCCACTCCCGACCCCGTAACCCCACTCCCCTCCTCCTGCGCGCCGCCTCCTCTCCTCGCAGCTACAGCGCGGAGAGGCTGACGGCACGGTCGCTGAGCCTGCAGTCTACGCTGTGGCCGCTGGGCCACCCGAGCACGCTCCTGGTGCCGGAGATCGAGCGGTGGGCGGCCAAGCCCGGGAACCGCCTCCGCCCCGTAGAGCTCCAGCGCGTCGTCAAGGAGCTCCGCAAGCGCCGCCGCCACGGCCAGGCCCTCGAGGTACTACCCTCCCCGTGCCCTCCTCACTCGTCGGTTCTTGATTCTTATTGAATCCCACAAGGTGTTCGATGTAATGCCGCGGGAATGGGTATTTGGTTTCACGCTGATGCCGACCAGGGCTTGTGTGCATGCGAGGTGTATGATGTAATGCCGCAACACGAATAGGATAAATGCATATATGTGTTTTCGCAACTGGGAATTCTGAAGTGGTGGTTTCTTATTATGTCTTTCTGTATAATCACGGGAAATACCTGTGGTTGTGAACAACATGGGGTGGACTGCAAGAAAGCATGTTATTGCTTAGGTGTTAGGACTGCGTCCAATTAGAGGAAGTACCCGCTCTTAATTAAAACTCGAAAAGAGCTTATGTGCTGATTAATCTGCATCTGCAGTGCTGATTCACATATATAATTCAATACAAGCCATGGCTGTCATCGGTTTACAGCATGTAAACCACTTTAACTATTTATATTTTCCTTAAACTTAATGTTCTAGAGCTTATTGTTTTAGACATGCTAAAAGCAATAATTATGTGCAGTCTTCTCTCCTCTCGGCATGCTTCATTAGTTTTCTTTCAACCTCTACTTTTTTACAGGTCTCCGAGTGGATGAATGCTAAGGGGCATGTAAAATTTTTGCCAAAGGATCATGCTGTTCACCTCGATTTAATCGGTGAAATTCATGGAGTCGAAGCAGCAGAGACATACTTCAATAAACTGCCTCAGAAAGATAAGACGGAGAAACCGTACGGTGCACTTCTGAACTGCTACACGCGGGAACTCCTGGTCGACAAATCATTGGCTCATTTTCAGAAGATGAAAGAGCTGGGTTTTGTGTTCTCTACTCTCCCCTACAACAACCTCATGGGCCTCTATACGAAGCTAGGGCAGCATGAGAAGGTCCCTTCGGTGATGGCAGAGATGAAGAGCAATGGGATCATTCCTGACAACTTCAGCTACAGAATATGCATCAATTCTTATGGCACAAGGGCAGATTTTTTCGGGATGGAGAACACCATGGAGGAGATGGAGTGTGAGCCCCAAATTGTTGTTGACTGGAACACCTATGCTGTTGTGGCGAGCAACTACATTAAGGGCAACCTAAGGGAGAAGGCAATATCGGCCTTAAAGAAAGCAGAAGCAAAAATAAACATAAGAGATTCAGATGCCTATAACCACCTGATCTCCCTATACGGCCACCTGGGGGACAAATCTGAGGTCAAGAGGCTGTGGGCACTCCAAATGTCGAACTGCAAGAGGCATGTTAATAAGGACTACACCACAATGCTTGCGGTGCTTATGAAGCTTGATGAGGTTGGAGA
This sequence comes from Otatea glauca, assembly GCA_036346275.1. NCBI lineage: Eukaryota > Viridiplantae > Streptophyta > Magnoliopsida > Poales > Poaceae > Otatea > Otatea glauca. Next base: position 5,366,770 of record CM070729.1, read on the forward strand.
AGCTGAAGCCTTGTTGAAAGAGTGGGAGTCGAGTCAAAACGCGCTTGATTTCCAAGTCCCAAATGTCCTGCTCACTGGATACCGCCAGAAGGGCTTGCTAGACAAGGCTGAGACATTGCTGGATGACTTCTTGAAGAAGGGGAAGATGCCTCCTTCAACCAGCTGGGCAATTGTAGCAATTGGCTATGCGGAAAAGGGTGATGCTGTGAAAGCCTATGAGCTGACAAAGAATGCCCTCTGTGTATATGCTCCGAACAGTGGCTGGATCCCTAGGCCTGCGATGATTGAAATGATACTTAAATATCTTGGTGACGAAGGTGATCTCAAGGATGTCGAAATTTTCATTGATCTGCTGAAAGTTGCTGTGCCAATGAACTCAGATATGACTGATGCTTTGTCAAGGACTCGTATGAGAGAAGAGAAGAAGGCATCAGGGTAATGTTGCCTGAGCTCATGATTAATGTGATGGAGCTCCTGCTGTTTAACGTTAACGCTACATACTAGTTCGGTCATTTTAGAAAGGGAGAATTATATTATTGTTAAGAGATAGCAAAGGCCTTGACGTGGTAGGCTGGTTGCTATGAAATAGCATGTTGCCGATTGTGGTGTTTGCCCGGCTGCTTGGGAAAGTTATCACATGGTCATGGATGCGAACCGTTTCCATTTCGAATCCCCAACTTCACTGTAACCCTAACTACAAGAACGATCAAATGAAGCACCTTTCCTCGGCCCAATGTTGTGGATAAAAAATGTCCTCCAGAATAATGACATTGGTATATATAAACACTATAACAGTTACTCTGTTCTTTTTTAAGTGACGCCCTAGAAACAGTTCAATCAAACTTCTAAAATTTCACCACTAAAATGTTTAAAACTATCTAGATTGGCTATATGGAAACTATATCATTAAATTTTCCATTAAAAATATTTTTCATAATATTGTGATTTTATTAATATATAAATATGATAAAGTTTTAAAAAATAATAGTCAAAGTTATATCTCGATGACAGTGAAAAACAAAAAAATCACTTAAAAAACAAAAGGAGTATAAAGCAAGCATCTATTAATTGTGAAATAATAGCCCATGTTTTTTATTTAGAACTTCTAGTCAGAGCCAAGGCAGCAAAATTAACTACTACTCCCTCCATCTAAGTTTATAAGTACTTCTTTGCACATAGACCAAAGAGACATTGAAAGTGACTAAATTACCCCTAATTATTATCACTAACCACTATACTCAATGTATGTAGAGAATGAAAAGTAAAGATTAGGTATTTATTAGGGGTATAGATGGAACATCACACTAATTCTATATTAAAATATAAAATACATCGGCATTCAAAAATTCAAAAAATAAGTCTTAGAAATTTAGATGGAGTAATAAATCCAACAGGCATTTAACAGATCTTGTAAGTTACGTCTTCTGCAGATGTCATAGTTCAGGCAACGTGGCACTGGCAGATCTAAGTTAAAAACATGGATCTATGAATACATCGGCATAAATGCCATCAATAGAGCAAGTCGATAGTGGACAGATGCTAGAAACACCAGCAAGATGACGATATGACGCAAATATCACCTACTCGGAAAGAGTGGACTTCAGCTCTCCGTTCTTTTCCATCTCGAGAACAATGTCACACCCGCCTATCAGTTCTGATTTGTAGTACAGTTGAGGAAAGGTAGGCCAGTTCGAGTATGCCTTCAAACCTTGTCTAACTTCTTCATCGGATAAAATGTCGAAGGACTCAAAGCTGATTCCTGCCTGCTTCAGTGCACTCACAACTTTCGAACTAAAGCCGCAACGAGGAGCATCTGGGGTGCCTTTCATGAACAGCATCACCGGGGCCGAGGAAGTTAGGGCCTTCAGTCGGCCCTCTAGGCTTTCTTTTGGAATAACCCCTTTCTCGGAGAGAACCTTCTTGAGCTCCCCACACTTATGCATCTCCATCACTATGTCCGAACCACCAACCAGTTCACCCTTTATGTATAGTTGGGGGTAACTAGGCCAGTTTGAGAGAACCTTTAGACCCTGCCTAACCTCATCATCCGAAAGAATGTCAAAACTTGAGAAAGGAATTTTCTCTTGCTTAAGAATATGAACAACCTTCCCACTAAATCCACACTTAGGCTCCTCAGGTGAACCTTTCATAAATACCATAACTGGGCTGGAATTAATGAGGCTTTCTAAACGTTCTTTCTGAGCAGCAGTAAGACCAACTGGCTCAGGAACTGCATCATTCTTTTCAGCGACAGGCTCAGATTTCACTGCCTTCTCATTTTTGCTTCCCTGTGGTTGGAGAAGAATGTTGTGCTCCTTAAACACATCCTTCAGTTCATCACTTTCATGCTGAGCAACAACAATATCACATCCACCAAGCAGCTCACCTTTGCAGTAGAGCTGAGGAAAAGTCGGCCAGTTGGAGAACTTCTTCATTCCTTCACGCACTTCGTTATCTGTAAGTATGTCAAAGCTCCCAAATTCAACTCCTTCCTGCTTCAAAATGTCAACAACTTTTCGGCTGAAACCACACCTTGGTTGTTCAGGAGTTCCCTTCATAAATAAAAAGACAGGATGCGAATTGACAAGCTGCTCCAATCGCTTATTCAATGCATCTGGCATGCTGCCAGCGAGTATACTCTCAGCAGCAGAAGATCCATTCTGACGTGCTATCTCTTGGACCTTTTCGAGTACAGCAGGCCCAGCAGCCACCCCCAGGCTAGCAGGTGCGGCGGACTCAGCAACATTGGCAGGCCCAGCTAATTTTGCAACTTTATTGGCCAGGCTGGCTGGATTTGCACCTTCCAGAGTATCAAGAATTTTACCTTCCTGCAAACAGATAATGGATGCACAAGTGACAACTCTTACAAAAAAAAAGCACCATACAAATCTTACAAAGCATTCAGTAACAAAGATTTGGCACTGTGTTAAAGGAACTCCAGAAGTTAACCAAACAACAAGACAATTCTTCACAGGAAAGTTAAGACAAAGCACTAATAGTCAAATCACATATTGAAGATGTTCCAGGCAGGCAGTAAACTGTAGCTATGCAGAACCTAGTCCACAAGACAACCAAACAAATGAGACAGTTACCACACGATAGATCACCTAATACCACCTTTTTGCGGAGCAAATACCATACGAGGATCTCACAATTTTGGGGCATGTATAGATTGGCATTATGATGGAACTTCACAGGACTACCAAAATCACACGAGAAACCATGAGGTCCAATCACACTTCATAGTTCATATAGCATTTCAAGACCATTAATTGCTGAGAGCCTACACAAGACATCATGCCACAACACACCCCACCAAAAGGTATAAGAACATTGCACATTCATATAATCATATGGAATCTTTAGTATATACAGCTAAGGTGAACAAAATTATAGATTCATATGGAATCTAACGTGCAGCAGGCTAGAGTAAATTCGTGAAGTGTCTATGCGAAGTTGTTATTCCACAGTATATGGGCAAGCAGAATTGAATACCATTGCCTGTAGAATGAGTCATCCTTACAAGATTGAGATTGTGGATCCTAACCAAGGTTATTAAAACGATACGGCGAGACGTGGCAACTCACCACCTTTTTACCGCTGAAGCGCTTAAGGCACGCGGCGAGGCAATGCCATACACATATAGTATGTTGTCAATTGTATAGTAGATTAGTACATCAGTACTAGTGGTCTACTACTACAGTACTACTGCTGCTACTTCCACTACTAGTAGGCTCCTACTATTACCGCAGTGCGTGTACTGATGCTGCCACTGTTGTTACAGTAACATCGATACAGTGCACTGTTACAGTAACATTGCTACAGCACCGCTGCCCCTATTTCTTCGCCCGAGCCTCCTTCGATCGGCTCTTCTTCTTCTTCCCCGAGCCGCCTTTTCTTCAAAGTTCACACCCCGTTGCCTCGCCTCTTCCTCCCCCATCGCCTCCCCATCTCCTCTTCCGCATCATCCCCTCCACCATCGCTCCCCAGATCTACTCTCCCTCCCGCATCCCTCCCCTCCCCTCCCTCATACCTGATGAAGACACTGGAGGAGTGGCGGCACAGAGCACTGGACGAGCAGGGCCTGGATCAAAGGAGTGTCAGCGCGGCGCAACGATGACTCGGCCAGATCTGATGATGACGGGGCGGAGAGAAGCGAAGCTAGGGTTTGAATTGCGCTCTCAGTCAAGTACTCGAGGCTCAGGTATGAAGAAATATGTCCCTCGGGCCCCCAAATCCACTTCTTATCCCTGGTCCCCCAAATCTATGGCGGCCGCCTCGGGCCACGTAGACGCTAGACGCCATAGGGTCCTCTAGCAAGGTGCCAGTGTGGCGAACCCCCTCCCTCGGCCACCGCAGCCGCGGCTGCCTTACCGTTAAAGCGTCGCTTAAGCGACGCCTTAATAAACTTGATCCTAACAATATACAAGTTTGAGAGTGTGGATCCTAACATACACCTCACATCACGTTGGCAGAGCACATGTCACTTATTCAACATTATGACCACAACACCATCATTCAAGACACACTTGCAATTCAACTTCAACAAGAAATACAAGTACCATAATCCCATCAGCAGTAGTTGTGCAAAGAAATACCTAAACAGAGTGAAAAGGTTCATTAACAAGAACGAATTATATTACTTGGGCATTGCAAATACCTTGCAGAAAACAAAATATGGCACTGCTGTAACTCCATAAGCCTCTGAAATTTCTGGTTGTTCTTCAGCTTCAACCTGATAGAAGTTGCGAGTGTAACAAGAGACAAAAGCAAATGATTTAGATATCCAAACTTCAGAATGCCATAGTTGTTGACAGACAATGAACCATAATTACTTGATAGACTAAAGAACACAAAAGTAATGACCAAAGCATAATGGTTGCAAAGGAGAATTATTGGATTGGATCAGTATTTACTGAAGTCTGATGGCATCATTCAGTTAAACTACTAAAAAAGGACCTGAAGCAAAACTGATTTATAATGGGTTCAACAGTGTTTATATTTTATCTAACTCTCAACTAAGTTCATAGATTCAGCAAGTTAAGTCAACTGCATATACATCACAAACTAGCTCAACACTCAACAGATTGTACTTGCCACATATCAACATTATACTAAATAAACGCCAATCAAAATTATTATTCGAACATACAAGCACAAAACTTACATGCCGAACCTAACTGATAGAAACAGTAATTTTATACGGCATGTCACAACTACAACGTAACACCGAATAACACCACCTTACAATAGACCTCAGCTGTGTCTGGAAGGATAAAAAGGATGCCCAAAAAAAGTATCCACCCGTTTATAAAATTTGATATAAATCCGACAATACAGTGAAATTTGATATAAATCCGACAATACAGTCAAGCACACTCGCAAGGAATGCCGGGCTGCTAGCAGCAGGCATCGTGATTACTGACTCATGATCTCAGCTACAATTAGCTTACACTTTTTTAGAGGAGGCTCAACACTTATAAGCCCCCACAATTCGAATACTCTAGAGTTGAAGAGTAAGGTCGGTATGAGTTCAAATCTAACCATAAGAGCAGACAGGAACTATTTGAGTAACCAAAGTAAGTTTGTTTGTAATCAATTTTAACGAACCGGGCTCCATAATTCATTGTTCGGAAAGCACTCGCTTCTCATCTTGTAATTATGCTTTTTTAATCAAATCAGCAGTATCATCAGATGAACTCAAAAGCGAGGAAATGAAGTATAACCAACCAGCGCAACAAGCAACCACAGAAACATTCCTCTTCCGGCTTACCACACCAAAACCCTAAACGCAAACCACGAATCTAACACCTAGAACGCCCCTGACGAATCCATCCATTGGTAAACCGAATCGAACCAACCCAAATCTGCCGCGATCGGAGAGGGTACGGAGAAGGCAGGAGCAGCATAAAGGGTTAATTATTAATAGATTAATAGCAGCACGTGCACGTACTCGGAGGAAGACCGCGTGTGGGAAATCGACGGCGAGGTAGGCGAAGACCTCGTCCATCTGCTTGGAGGCCTCGCACCAGGCCGCCCAGAAGTGCACCACGGCCGCCCGCGCGCCGCCCACCGCCGCCTCCATCTCTGCCCCCGACCCCACCTCCCTCACCGCCCCGCCACTCGCCATCACCAGCCTCTCTTCGCAGAGATTCCGCCGCGGCAGCAGAACGAGAACGAGAAGAGATGCTGTGGTGGAAATCACCCGGCGAATGGTATTGAGGAGGCGACCTGGGGCCTGGGGTTTGGGTGGCTGCTTGGGGTTTTCCTTCGTTCGCGTGCGTGCGCCTGTGCCGTGCGATCAGGAGCGCTGCTAGCCCACCCCTGCCCTCTTCTCCCTTTTTTTTCGTGGGGGAATTGATTTCCCGTGAGGTGCGACGGCGACCGAAGATTCCAGAACGGCGCCCGTGGGGAGCCCTTTTTTTCAAATGCACTCGCAGAATTTGGCTTCCTTTCCAGCGGGATAGCCGTGACAGCAGGTTGGCTTGGTGAAAGGATGGAGGATGAGCTGAATAGGTGAATTAAAATTATTAAAACTAAATTATAGCGGAATAAAAAATTTACAGTAAAATAAAATCTTCCGAGGGTCTAAGTTCGGAGTGTCCGGGATTTTTATCCGGATACTCCGATATATCCGGACTGTCCGGGTTCAGGAGTCTGGATACTCCGGATTGGAGACCTCGAAATGAGATTTTAAATCCCTGTAATTTTTCAACAATCTACTTGAATACAAAAGATCTAAATGCTATCAGGTACCTGAGGATGATGTAGATCTAGAGCTAAACACAACAATAGAGTAGATCGGGCAATTTCAAGATTCAAAATCAAATACTAAAGCAAGAGTAAGAAGCAAACTTGGAGACAATGATTTTTCACCCGAAGTTCGGATCCTTGAGGGGATCCTACGTCTTCGTTGAGGCGGCTCGGTCACACTTGAGCCGGGATCTCTTTCAACCCTCTTCCTCCCGGTGTTGCACAAATGCACTCGCCGGTCTTCACTCCTTTGATTCCTTCCTTTACGGAGGCAGAACCGACGTTCACAAACTTCCCACGGCCAACCACACAAAACTCCGGTGGCTCGTAGGCGACCTCCTAACCGTCCAGGAGTCCTCAACCTCCAGGAGTAACAAATGCTCACGAAGAACAAGCTTGAAAATGAAATCAAGTGCTCAATCGACTCAAAACTCACTCAACCTAGCACCTCACTCCTCAAACTCTTCCCAACCTGTCGGGGTTTCGTGTCATCGGCAAGTAAATTTGTAAGTTTAAAAGGCCGCGCGCTCCCTCTCCTTGAATGGTTAGACCTAAAGGCCCAGGATGTATACTGGTTCGGGCTGAATGTCCCTACTCCAGTTTGCGTGGTGTTTATCATATTGCTTTAGGTGCAGAAGACTGCACAGTATTTACAAGCGAGAGCTAGGAGCTCGAGCACGAGAACGTGTGCTGTCTGTTCGTAAAGGCTAAGAGGAAGAAAGCCTGAGAGACCGTCCAAGAGAGCGTAAGAGAATATGAGCCCCCGCGTCTAGAAGACCCTGCCTCCCTTTATATAGTCGGGAGGGCAGGCTACACGGGAAGTTGAGAGAGGGAAGGGTGAAGATCTCTATGCTAGCTCTGACCCTTGGTCTCGGTTGCTGGTCGACCCCCTCTACTGCCCATATCGGGTTGGTGGGCTCATCGAGTAGGTTAGTCTGCTGCTTCATTGGGAAAGCAGCGCTTTTGCTTCTGCGGTCTGGCGACGGCACCGACGTCATAGTGTGTGACTCTGGTCTTTGCCGGGAGGGGCGTATCTCTTCTTGTCGCGTGGACCGGACGATGAGATCGAGTCTTGACTTTAGTAGCCTTCGTCTTTGTCTTGGGAAGGAGTCACTTGTCCTCGCACGGTCACTTTGAGTGGTTGGGTCCAGACCACGGGCGATGGCGTGAGGCGACACTGGACCTTGGCGTGTCGCCTCGGCTTTGTCGAGCCGCGGGAGTCCGACCTATGGCGGGCCTGACGCCCGTTAGGTCGGGACGACCTTGGAGCGGCTCGTTGGGTCGGGGTCGAATGCCTTTTGTAGACCGGCGAGGCCTTTGGTCGGAGTCGGGCATGGGACGACCCGTTCGTTACTCCGGGCCGCGGGGGTACCCATTGTATGAATACTCGTCACAACCCTTCTCACAAAGGGGATCACTTAGATCTAAGGGTAAAGAGGTATTTTGGGGGCTCAAGAACAAGGGTATAGCACCTCTAATCAACAGGTTAAAAAGCCTCTTCAAAATGAGGGAGGATAGGGCTATAAATAGAGCCCCCCAAAAACTAGCCGTTGGAGACAGCTGCGCACAACCCAGAGACTCCGGATAAATACTCCGGACTCTCTGGACTAATTCAACCCGAAGTGTCCGGACTTAACATCGGATACTCCGGATTGTCCGAACAGCACTGAGCAGTCCGACGAAAATGAGCATAACTTTTGACTCCGAACTCCGATTTCGGTGATTTTGGACTCTACCGAAAGCTAAGAACGAGGGCTACACAACTAACAAGGTCTAACTACCCAAATATCAAAGGATAAATACAGATTTCATAAAGAATCTAAGGGAGACCTACAATCCTCACTTTCCGGCACCACCAACACCACTCTCTTTCTAAGTTTCACAAGGATGGATCACTTGAGCACTTGACACATCTAAAATTCATTTGAAATCGCATCCCTCATAATAGTACGGCAATCCTTAGACTCAAATTAAATCAAAGATAATATAAGTCTAGAAATAGTCACTTGCCGTCTTCTTTCTTAATGTCGATGCATGAAGACTTTCACCATATAATTGATGACATCTTCGCCTTATCCAACTCGACTCGATTCACCTCATGAGACTCTCGTCCTATCAACCTTGACTTGATCATCCTCTCTGACGATCTCCACGCCAAGTCGATCTTGACTTAGTCCTCAACTCTTGGTGACACCGCCGTCTTGTTGACCTCGGCTTAACGATCATCCTCCAAGATACCTTAGTCATCATACACATACGGGACCTAAGTCTTTCCAATCCACTTATGATAGACATTAGTCCCAAAAGCTCAATAGATATAAACAAGTTGATATTTGTGAACAATTGATTACAACAAGTGTTTCATATAAAGAAGCACAGTATAAATGGAAACACTTGACATAAGAAATGTTCTCTACTAAGTACATCATGATGAATATGTAATTGATCTATATGCACTAGAGAGATAATTGCCAATATGATGAATCAATTAAATAATGGCAAGGATCACAGTCTTTACTTAAAATGAAGCACATGATAGAATATACACGAATTGTACATGTGCAAATAATATTTGGAATAAGAGTAAATATGTGATCCAACACTAGATTAAACTTCACTAAGAGAATTGCATGAGAAGATATACAACTAAAACATACATGCACCAAATCAATCTATAGCAATATGAAGTTTAACTCTAGTCAATACATGCATACTAAAAAACAAAGCACATAATGAACTCAAATGAATATATATGCACAAATAAATATGACATGAACAAATGTTCATATATATAATCAACATGCTACTTGGAGTTCACTATGCATTTGCACAAAAGGAATGCAATAACAAATATAGAAGAGATACCAAAATTGCATACCTTATCTTTGTTTAACCATCCCACTTGATTTTCCTCTAAAAGATGAGACTGATACTCAACTAGACAATAACATGTTAGTCTCATAGCAATATAATCATATTAGAGGTTTCTCATTTGTTAAGCACTAAGTTAAGCATTTACTTAATTACATAGATTGTTATTATGTGCGTTTGTCATTAATCACCAAAATAACATAAGTGCCTAGATGCACTTTCACTTGACGAGCATAAAACCAGCCGCTTTCGCGTCTGAAAAGCTCGGGAAGAGCGTCGGGGCTGTGGGCCTGTGGCCGGGGAGTGCGAGAGACAAGCTGCAGTTTACGATGTTTTCACGGTTAAGAATAAGACTAAATCTGTAAATATATTCATATGAAGACTAGATATAAAAAAATAGAAGATCCAGAAAAATGGTAATTTCGCGCGTGGGAAAGCTAAAGACGGGAGGTGGGCCGTACGCTCGGGGGAATGCACCGTGAGCCCGTGACCGTTTGGTCGATCGCGCGGAGCCGCCTCTTATCTCGAGCGGTTGAACCCGCCCCGTGCAGACCGCGAAGGGCAGAAAATACGGCAGTTTCGGGCCATTTTCCCGTGTGTGACGGCGCGTCCCACCCGCCTGATTTGTGTCACGCTCGGGCGTCCGTGCCGACCGCGCGTTTGTGCCGAAATCTTGGCACCCCCGGCGCCGCCGTCACGTCCGTGCGGGGGACCGAAATATTTGTGTTTTGGGTCGTCTCGGCGTGCTCTGCACGGACCGAGGGGCATTGTTTTTTGGGTGCTGACGTGTGACCGCGCAGCCGGCCCTACACTTTAGGGTGCGCGGTAGGGTCTAGCCGCCGTCTGGGAGTCCCGTTCAGATCCCGATTGATGAGTTAGGGAATCTATACATTGGAGGATTTCCGCAGGTACTCAGTGCCCTCGCGTGGCCAAAAACCCTAGTCGCCAGATCGCCTCAATCCCATGCCGAATAGAAATCTACTAGGTAAGCAACCGCGGCGTGCCACGCCGCGACCACCGTTATCCATGCGAGCAAATCGAGAAAACGTGCGATCGCCGCTCCCTACGTGAGCAAATCGAAGAGACACGCGAAACGGTTGAAAGAATACAAACATAATTGCGTTTTTTCGCATTTATTAAGCGAAACGGTTGAAAGGATATAATTATATCTGAGCTACCGTGGCGTGCCACGCCGCGACCGCCACTCCGCCCGTAAAAAATGGAAAAAAATGATCCAAACGGTTTTTTTTCCGAAAAAGGATATAAAATGGACCTAAATGCTTTTTTTATAAGGACAAAATAGGACCTAAACGTAATGCTTAAAAAGGCCTAAAAGGACATAAATGTAATATAATTTTTTTCCGTAATAGGATCTAAATGGTTTTTGTTTCAAAAAGGACCTAACCGTAGTTTTTTTTTCGAAAAAGGATCCAATGTATTTTTTTTCGCGGCTTGGCTCGAGCCGGATCAAACTCACCTGGAGGCCGGAAATCCACCATGTATAATAGAGGTAGGACTAGTTCCTCTTTCTTCTCGGCTCTCTAAGCTCTGTTTATGTCAGCTCAGATCTCTCTGTGGTCACGACTGATAATTTCTTTCTGTTTTTCCTCTCTTGCATCGAAGGATGATACGCTAGAAGGTATTATCCTTTGTTTTCTTTGTGCTTTTGATGTGGTTTTTGTTTGATTTGTTGCATTTATTTATGGCTTTGCTGAACCATTTGAATGGATGATGCTGTTCAAGAAATACTGCGTTATCTTCCCGATAATAGTTAGGCCGTCTCCATTATGGCTTCCTGATGACAAAATTATCCTGCTGAGATCCAAGTTGCGGGAACTTTCTTCTCTCTTGTATTTGCTCGTCTGCTTATTTTTACTGTGGATCTGCACTTCTCAGCCTCAGGTTCACTAAAATGCTCTCTCGATGTCATAACGGGCAGAATGATCTCTTACTCTAAAGTATGCTACTAAGATTACGTTGGGAAATGTAAAGATGCCATGTATCATGTATGTACCTCGTCATGGTATTAGCACGTAGCATATGCAAATCTACATGATTAAGCTAATCAGTACAGAAATGACTAGATGCGAACCCAAAATGAAACCATTCACTTACCAGAATGACAGGCGCTTCTAAGATTTCTGGTGCACCTGTGTGAAGAGTTTGCGCCAATCCTATTTTTAGTTTTCCCTCATTTCATGAGCTAAATCCCCTATGAATAGATCATCCCATAATCAGCTTACATAAAATTTCTGTTGCACCTGTGTGAAGGGTTTGGGCCAATCCTATTTTTAGATTTTTTTTTCCTCATTTCATGAGCTAAATCCCCTATGAACAAATCATCCCGTAATCAGCTTATGTTTAACAGCTTATATATAAAATTATAAGCCGCAACTTCGCAATGCATAAATAGAAACCAATATGGAAACCAAGAAGTCTAGTCTGAATAGAATGTGCAAAGCAAGAGAGCATAGTGCAGAAATACAGTAGTAGCGACGACGTTGGCCGAGTTAAACACAATGAAGAGCAGTGCATATATATATGGTTACTAAACCCAGTGAATACAAGTTTGCTGGAAGTTTCAGTTATTGACTGTCATGGTATCCGGCGGACAGACAGGTTAACATACGTACAGTACAAACAGCTAAATAAGCAAATTACAGTGTCAGCATCTAACATCACTGTTCCTAGTATTGTCATGCGTGCTTATTTACAGCTGCTCAAGTAAATTTACATAAACTGGCATAATTCCACTCGTTTCTGGCAATAGCGAGGCACAATTCACGAGCTAACCCAAATACGTTCTTATCCATCCGCTGCATAGAAAGAAAGTGACTTCAGTGGCATCACATGCTCCTACAACAGATGGATGAGACATTAGTGATCTAATCCATGCATTTCAATTCAAAAAATAGGACTTGAGTTTGCTTTGGGAGCTACCTCAGAGCTTTCCAGATGTTCTGAAGGGAAATGAAGTCCGGTGGAACAGTTCTCAAGCACTTCAGGACTCTTCATCCATGCTTTGTGCGCTTCAATGGCTTTCAGCTTATAGCGAAACATCTGCCAAAATAAATCCAATTTTCAGGAGCACCGCATTTTACTTACACGATAATGAATTAAAGCAAGTTCTCTGAAAGAAAATTAGGTAGCTGACAAGAAACCAGTGTTAATGCGCTCCAAACCTCGGATAAAGAAATAGTTGGCTTTTCAAGTTCATCTCCCTCAACATGGATTCCTGTACCCTGACACTCTGGGCAAAGGATGGTTGTTACCCTGCTCTTTGGTGCTGTTTTTGCCTTTCTTCCTCGACTGCTCTTCCCCTTGTTAGCAATTTGGTCAGCCAGCACCTCATATTGACACAAAATAGTCCACTGCACAAGGCAGGAAGTGTGAAATAGATGATAAGCCTACAAAAATCATGTGTAGGTGGGTCATTAGAGCAGAAAATTTTGAATTTGAAAGAGGAAATTCTCACATGCTATATTTGGGGTTAAAAAAAGAATTCCAACAACATATTTTCGTAAGAGATTTCATTCTGGAAATTATGGTTATCAGAATTGAAATTGCCCAACAACAGTGCCGAAAGCCTGTATCTCTACATGCAAAAGATATTTTGTAGACGATTTAAGTTTCTAATTGTGCTTGGTTTTAGTTTTTCTCTGTAAAAATAGTGTGTCCCGTGTTGCTATCTTCAAGAAACAGAAAGAACCAAGAAAATGTTTGAAATTACACACCCCACTCAAGTTTCTACTACTGCAAGCTAGGTTTCCTGTGCTGCAGTTCAGCAAGGTGGCCACATCCTTTCCAGGAAGCATTGGTCGCCCACAAATGTCACAAACTCTCTCAGCAGCAAGGAGCTTCTGTTTCCTCAACTCTCTCCTCATAGACTTGCTGGATAAGAGCCCGACTTGAAGATTGTGTGAGGTACCTGATGGGGAACCAGTCACAATAGCTTGGCTTTTGCCATGGGCAGAGTTGCTCTGACCATTCGACTCTTCTGAAGATGCTTCTTGATCAGAAAATGACTTCTTCCTTCTCTTTCCACGATGTCCAGCATCATCAATTACAAAGAAAGATCCAGCAGAGATAGGAAGCTCCTGATCATCAGAAGACCACTTCCTTCCCAACTCATATGTATAAGAGAAGTTGACTATGGCGAAACCAGATTGCTCATAAATGTTACACCCGTCAGTGCTACATAAGCCTTCCTGTCCTTCCCAAGCACACCAGATCTTATTAATCTTCTTAAAACCTTTGCTAGCTTCACAGATCCTGTATGCAATGTTTCCATACCCCAAAAGATGCACAGGCAAATTTGAAACAACATCCTTTAGCAATACACCAGGAATAACAAGAGGGCCATCAGTTCCACTGTGGTTTGACAATGCACGGTCTTCAGATACAGCAGTTCTAGCATTAGCACGTCTATTTGCACCATTGGCTGCACCTCTCATGCCATTATGAGAGCTTGAGCCATCTCTCAACCCCGAGGTCACTTCAGCGTCATTCCCTGACAACTCAGGCTGGGAAACCAGGGCCAGCTCTCTGGTGCTCTGCGAGCTTGAGTCCAGCAAGAGTGGATCCTTCTCACGTGAATTGTTGAAGAAGAGCACACCATCATTGAATGGCCATGGCATGGGCCCAAACAGCGTGACCTTAGCCTCGGCATACCGCCGCGAGTGCAGGTTCCCCTTCAGGTGGTCAAACAGCACATTGTCGCTGAAGCACTCAGTGAGGCAGATGGTGCAGAAGAAGATGACGCGCTTCCCCACACGCCGGAGCTCCACATAGGTGTGCCCGTTCTGCCGTACCTCCCGAAGCGTCGCCTTCGCAGCAATCTCACGGATGTCCACAGGACCATTCCTTTGCATCACCAATTCCTTCCCCACCATGGTGAACTTCCCTCAGGTTATACCACCAACACGAAGCCCCTTCTTATCTGCTTCTCTTACTTACAGGCCCCTCAAATTACCCTAAAAAACTACCTACCTACTTTTTCTTTCTACCAATCCTCTGAAATTACAACCAAAACTAACCCCTCTTGAGATCTTTGTTTCCTTCCAAGCCCTAAAGTTACAAACTTAGCAAGCAGCGATTACATCTACACAAATACAACCTAAAAGAGACGGTCGTATTCGTATGTTTCCAGCCATGGGAATGAAAGCAAGCGCGAGGAACCTCCCCAACAGCACCAACTCCTCACCAATTCCACCACCCCTAGTCATCAAATCGAACCAGTACGACGGAAACCCTCGACTCCTTATTCCTGAACACAAACACCGAATTGACTAGAGGGAGGGAGCCGGGGCGAGAGAACTAGCAGAAGGCGGGTGGAGGCTGCTGGCGTTGTTGCTGCGGCGCCGGCGGCGGAGGCTGGCATCGGCGGCGCACGGTGTTCCGCGAGGTGGCGACGGAGCGGAGGCGGCCAGCGGCGAAGAGGGGGGCGGACGACGACGACGACGACCAAGACGCCGGCGAGGCCATGTAATCCCGACACAACAGCGGGAGGTCGTCGGCGGCGAGGATTTTTCTCCCCCTTTTTTATTTTTTTCTTTGGATTTTGTTTGGATTGGGGAATTTGGAGGGGAGAGGAAGGTGCGCGACAAAAGGGGACGCGTGTTTTTTTGCTTTTGCTTCTGGAGCGAGAAAATGATTAATTATTTAGTTTGGATTTCAGAGGTTGGATGCTCGGGGCCGGGGGTGGGAACTGGGAAGAGAACGAAGGCGTGAAAAGGGGAGGTTCATGTCGGGTTCGAATCTTTTTGCGTCCGGGTCGGGCTCGAAAGGTACGCTAGAGATGGCGACATGGGCCAACACGGACCGGCACGCGGCACGGCACTGTGCGTCCGGTCTAAGTACGGTACGGTCCAAACCTAAACGGGTTTGACTGCAGTGCGGTCCTAGCCCATCGTCTTGGTTCTTGGGCGGAGGTGCGGCATGGTCTGCGTTCTGACGAGGCTCGGACGGCACGACTCGTTTAAAAAAAAGTTTTTTCTAATTATTCTAAATTTCTCCTATTTTTTCATACTTTATCTATTTTTCTGATTTTTTTCAAATTTTTTAAAGTTAAGCAGTTCTGGTAGGCCGTACTCGTTTAGCCCATGAAGGACAGTAGGCATGGCACGGCCGACAGTAAACGGGTCATACAGGCCGCCACTCGAGCACGTGGTAAGACGCAAGACGCGACCGTTTACAAGCCGGGCCTAAACGGGCCGTTCCGTGCCGGGCAGCCCGTTTGGCCATGTCTAAGGTAGGCATTGATGGTGTGACAACGCCAATGCAAAATTGCCAATTACTCGAGAAATGTACAACGTCGCATCAAAAGTTACTGAAGTAAGTAGTCCGCAACGTAACTTTGTAGCCTTAGCATCAAGGTTCAAAATCCCAGCAGAAATTTCGTGAAAGATTTTGGATTTTAATCTCGAACAAGATTTAAAATCTCGGTGGATAAAAAAATTTGAAAAAAAATCTAAATTACTACAGTATTTTTAAAATTTCGACGAAATCTTGGTAATTTTGACCAGATTTGAAGTTTTTAGACCAAATTTAGGTCAATAACTATTAAGAATGTCATCTTCCATGAAAATTTATTCAAAAATCAAAATTTTAAGACGTTTTATAAAAATAATATAAACAAAATTTTACAAGTTTGATCATGCTCTGAAAATTTCATGGTACCATCTTTAGCAGTTTAGGATCATACAAAAAAATTTCCAAAAGAATTAAAGTTCATTTGTATCTTTAAAAAATAAAAAAATAGAATAAACACAATTGGGATAATAACCTTGTCAGGATTTTATAAATTCGTTCGAATGTGATCATGATCCAAAATTTTTAGGATAACTTAAACATTGCTTCATAACCCTTTTGTAATTTTTTTAAAAATTCTAAACCTATTTTTTTCTTAATAAAATCTATGAAAACAATACATGTAACACTGTAAGACTTTTATCTATACCCCTTTATAATGCACCTAAGCAATTTTTTTTACGTCCACCCTAAATAATGCACCTCATTAGAGATGGCCCAATGTTCGTGCACCCAGCAAAACGTCCCCAGAAACTTGTATTCATCAAAATGAACGTCTCAGATCTTTCCTCAGTTTTACTCACCCACATCCAGATGGTCATTATTTAGTGTGTCTAATCATCCTCGTGGCCCACAAATGCACCTCCCCACCTACATATTTGGAAGAAGAGAGAATCAAACAAGGAAATAAATAAGGAGGATCCGCATGCAAGGAAACCAGATTTGAATTTTTTACTGGCCAAAATTGTACGTACTACATATTTGGAAGGAGGGTGAATCAAACAAGGAAATAAACAAGGAGGATCCGCATGCAAGGAAACAAGATTTGAATTTTTTATTGTCCTGGCATTGTGATCGTATTTTTTTTCGAATATGACCCTTCTCGACACTTTTTTACGGACCTATCCCCATAAAGCCTAATTTGGTATACGGAGAGCGCTGAATTTTTGTTTTTATTTTTATCTAAGGAACCAAGCATGCGTGAGTCTTTGCTTAATTTTTTTATTTTTTCTCGCGGAATCGGTGCTAACGAGCTTTATTTTATTTTTATCTTATTTTCCTTGCAGATCCGGTGATCGTGGCGTAGTTTATTTTTCCATATTTTTTCTAAATCATCCCTGTGGCCCACAATAGACCTTCCTCACCTCCAAAGATCAACAAGGAAAAGGAAACAAACGTCCTGGAATCAAGGAAAAGGAAACAAACGTCCTGGAATCAAGGAAAGGACCATACATTAAGTCTTTGGGAAAAGAAAGCGGGAGATGGGGTAGCGCGGCCAGAGAACGCAGTGCGCAATGGCTCTACTGCCGCCATCGGTGGCTTTTTGCCGACGCCGGCGAGGTTCTTTGGTCGGCGACCTCGCGACCGTCGTGCTCTCGATAAATTATAATTTAAATTTTTTGAAAATAATTTTATTAAGTACAAAATAATCGAAAGTTTTTTGAGAATTTTTCTAGATTTTTAACCTAATGTGCTATCTTTTCAAAAATCCTTCATATTTAAAAAAATGAAGGCAACTCACCTTGTAGCTTCTTCTAGTTGCGACTAGACTGCAGAAGCTTCTTCTCTTCCTCCTCCATTAAAGCAAGAAAGAAGCTCCAAAGCTCCATCAATCTCGCACCAAATCTCCTCTTTCCATCTATGGTGTTAATTCCCCAAATTTCGTGCTCTATTGCCAAAATTTCCTCCTAATCTGATTTGATCCCAAATTATGGTTTCCATAAATATGCTTGTTTCGGTGCTATAAAAGCCAGCGAGCTTTCCTCCACCTCATCGCATTGCGTAAATCCCCAAGTGCTCCCTCTTGTAAAGATCGCCGGATTTTGGAGGTAACCCAAGCCATCACCGTCATCTTTCCCGGTGAAATTCACCGCAACCGTGACTCCTCCCCCGCAGGCGTCGGTGCCGACGATCTCGCCGCACCAGTGCCGACCCACTGCGACTGGCCGGCCACCCCTGGCCTTCCCTTCCCCTTGCCCTGGCCAAGCCCAGAGAGCACGCTGTGCTATCTGTGGAAGCTGCAAAAAAAAATAATCTAAGATCAGAAAATTCTTTTTTCTTTCTCTTTCTTGATTTAAAATCTTTTGGGAGCCCGTTTTCGCCTATTCGACCTCCATTTAGTTCCGTTTTTCTTTCTAAATTCATTTAAAATTCTAAATTTCTCTTTTATTATTAAGTGTTGTATTCATACTTACCTTCCCATTTAATTGATAAGCGGGTGTACTATCATCGTAGCGTTAGCACAGGCATTATACTAGTCACGACAGTAGCATTATCACATTTTTTGAAACTTTCTCAGGCTTGGTTATAATCTAAAAATTTTATGGGAACATTAGTGATGCGTCAGAACTATCCACAAAAAAAATTAAAATTTTCTAACATGGTTTGAACCTTTTTTTATTTAGTTGAAATTTACGAGTCAACCTTTTATCAAGACAGTAGCACTGTCATAATTTTTAAAACTTTCTCATATTTGATCATTATCTCAAATTGTTATGGGAACATTAGTGATGTGTCAGGACTATCCACATTTTTTTAAAAAAGTTAACATCGTTTTGGTCATTTTCACTGGATTGAATTTTGCCGAGATTTTAACAATTTCGGTCAAAATTTCGGAAATTTCATTTCAAAAATTCTGGATTTCAAATTTGCTTTTTGATTTTTTTTTCTAGATTTCATCTAAAATTTTGAAATATCGCTGAAATTTTGGATTTGGTACCCTCCAAGATATAGTCCGAAAACGAAATTTGTAGTATTCTATGCTGAGATGTGCGGAACTACATTGAAATATAATCTTAACATTCTGTGTTGAGCAATGTGAGAAATACACTAGAATATCGCCAACATACCTGGTTGCACCAAAATTTGGCAAGACATAACTGATTTACCAGGCTAAGAATTGGATATTTCTGGCTTATATCGTTTAAGAAAGGGATAAGTTAAGTAGAAGATAGAATTGTGACTAATATTATTTCAAAGATAGAATTGTATCTAGAAGCTGACACAAATCTCGGTTAGCAATGTATGGGAGAAAGATATGATGAGCCTATGTACTTTAAAAAAGGGATCCAGAGCGAGCAAAACACAATAACAACCGATCAATCAATCTACATCTACTTTTATTCTTTTTTTCCAATCAAATAGGAGTAACTTTGTCATTTAGAATCTCCTTTGTAATTCGATTTTTTATCGATAAAGTTGTGCATCGCCGATTGTTGATCTTCCTCGATTACGCCAGGTTTGCTTTCTCTAATCTTGTTACACATCGCCTTTTTTTACAAAAATCTACCTTTATCAATAATTTAATCAGTCGTAGCAAGCTGTTTAGACTTATTGTTATTTACGATTTAATTGGCTTAAGTAGCTGTTTAGATCTTAGCCGATTGTTTTGTCAGATCGGCTCTAAGCGTTATTTCAATACTTCTTGCCAATTGCAGGATCAAATTGACTGGCACTCCTAGAATTTCTAAACCCAGTGTTTGAGTATATTTGAGTCGATTAATCCTCCGTTATATTTTTTGGCGTACCAAAAGCTTTTCTTTCGCATCGACAAAGCGGTACCCAAAATTGTAGAAGCTTGATTGACTAAAGATGTTTGAATTTGTTAGGTGAGTTACTTTTCCAAAGCCTAGAGGCCGATGCCTTCCACGATTTCAATAGTC
Source organism: Otatea glauca (assembly GCA_036346275.1). NCBI lineage: Eukaryota > Viridiplantae > Streptophyta > Magnoliopsida > Poales > Poaceae > Otatea > Otatea glauca. Next base: position 5,386,584 of record CM070729.1, read on the forward strand.
GAGGAGTCTTATATATTGGTTGCTTGGTTGGTGCGACACAAAGCTCATAAGGAGTTTGTGAGTACCTTTCCTACCCATATATGGTCTCTTAATTCTATTTCAGTGTTTTCTTAGAATTTAAAGACTCTCGGATTGTACAATTTTGGATCTAGACCCGGATCCGGCAAAGAGTTGTAGGCTGTGAACCTCAAAAAGCGGAGACCCAAAAGGCCCAAACCGCATTTTTCGGGTTCCCGGTTATTTCTGGACACAGCCTTTTTTTAGTACAAACCTTTTGTGGATGAGCGGAGGCACGTTACTGACAGGTGGGCTCATGCTTTCTCCAGACCCTATGTCAGTGGTGGAAACTCATACGGGTACAGACCGGTGAGAGTACACCTAAGTTACGAACCGGCTCGGATAATGGTGTAGGGCGGGACTAGGAAGAAAGGATTCGTGATGGATAAGTTTGACTTTTCTCTAGTAGCTTTGCGTCCGTGTGTGTCTTCGTTGCGGCGGCAACTGAATTTTTTTTAAAGTAGTAGCTTTGTTCGATTTTTTTTTACGAAAATAGCTACCGTTACGATTTTTTTTACGAAAATAGCCCCTCAATGTAGATAGGAAGTGCTGCACAGAGGGTCGCTGCAGTAGGGTAAGCCGCGATCGAGAGAAGCTGCAGCGGTTCGACGACGCTGCAGGCGCATGCAGTGATTTGTGAGGGGTATATAGATAAGAAGAGGAGTTGTATATGGATTATGGAGTACGGATATGAGAAGAGGACTAGAAAAGCAGCACAACCTCTGCATACGGCCAGGCGATGCAGCGCCGCTGGATCGCTGCATGCACATGCAACACTCCCGGCCACTGCATGCACATGCAGTGTCTCTCGCCCGCGACTCCCTCTGTGCAGCGCTCTTCGTCCGCGTCGAGAGGTTATTTCTGCAAATCCACCGTAATCATAGCTATTTTTGCAAAAAAAAAAAACATCATATGAGACTACTGTAGTAAAAATATCGCGGCTACTACCTCTGTACGGATATCCCTTCTTGTAACTTTCAGTTAATCATATTAATTACCCTTTTTTTATAGGAAAGATGATGAGTAGACGTACTACTTATCAGATTAACGTACAACTTCACCGCATGCAGGCTTGTAGAATTTATACTCTAAAAAAGTTATTTAAATTTTTGGCTTACGATTTACAAGCTTTATCCTCATGCAGTAGTAGATATTAGCGTGTCTGGTTTTCGGATTAACTTTTATTTTGTGTGTGTGTGGAGGTTGATTTTTTTCTACCTTCCTTGAAAAGAGATTTTGTGGATACTACAAAGTAATCATGGTGTTAAGACTTACAACTCTACGGCCTGCAGTCAACAGCGGAGCTAGCTCCCGGGCAGGGCGTCTGCCCGAGCTCACTGGCGTCACGACGCAAGAACGTGACCAACTCGTCCTCCGCTTTGCCGGCGTCTAGAAGGCTCAGCTCCACAGACTAGAGCATCGCGATACGTGAGCGTCTCCAGCCTTGGCGCGACGCTCGCCGCGAGCTGAAAGCACCTCTCGACGATCAACTTCTCCAGCAGCGGCGCGCTGACGATGTTGACCTCCCAGAAGTTGCACGCATCGAGGACAAGCTCCAGGGTGCACGTGCGCAGGCAGGGGCAGAGGGGCGTATACTACATGTATACGCTGAATTGGCGTGCCATGGAGGTAGCTTACGAACGTCATGCATGCAATCGTGACTGTGATGAGCGGGGCACAAATCTTCATGGCGAAGGACCTCGGGGTGAGCAACACGTAGATCGAGGTGCTCTCCGGGCTCATAAACGTCTACTCGCTCGTCTGCGTGCTGCTGCGGGCTGGACCTCCGACCGCCATGGACAGCTACCGTCGCGTCCACGGTGATGTGTCGTTGGAGGCTCCGGAGTGGCGCGCGACGACGGATGAGTTCGGCAAGGAGTTCGTCGACATCCTCTACTGTAAGTTCAAACTCCATTAGTTTTGGTGATTGGTTTAATATTAATGTTTAATCATTGTTTAATGACAAATCCAATCATTATGAGACTAACATATTTTATTAAGCTATATTCTTATTAGTCTCATATTTGGATGGAAAATGAAAAACCTAAGGTATACACTTGTATTCATTTTATTATCTTAATGCATACTTAGAATTCAAGTTAAAATATGAACTCTTCCATTGTTTTAGTCCAAATATGTGCATTATGTTCCTAATTCATATATTACATGAATGCAAACATTTATAGGGAGTTTATAATTTAACTTGTTGTTTCAATAGTATTAATCCATGTCTTATTGCTAAATAACATATAAAGGATCAAGACTTTGAAATAATCATTTGAGTATATATAACTTGTGTAGTTGTAGTATACTCATGCAAATATAGAATAAACTCACAATACAATCTAAGATTGATTATGTGTATATTGATTCTATGATCAATTTGCTATATACACATACTTAATGAAGTTTATTCTATAGTTGATGGTCTAAATATATTGATCCCATTTCCATCACTCAAAGATATATTAATTACTAACCATCACATTGAGTATATGAAACTTGGGTAGTTATATATACTCATGTCAATTTAAATGAGTTTAAATTGAGTTCGACTGTCTTTCAATCAATCAAAGGATATTTCATCATGTGTTGATGGTGTTCCTTATTGATTAAAGACAAGCGAAAAGTTCTTGAGTATAATGAAGCATTAGTTGCATCAAAGTACTCAAGACAACAATTAATCATTCAAATTGATTTTGGTTGTGCTCAATCGATCTTGGAGGCATCCATTATGTGTTAATGGAGTGCGGTGATGATTGAGACAACCGTATTTGTTGGACTAACAATCTTCTATGAGTTGTGAAGTAGGTTGAGTCCAAGATAATGAAGAATCGGGAAGAAGAAGAAGTCATCATGTGTTGATGAGCTTCAAGAGGTGATCCTAAAGTAAAGAGAAGAGTTAGAAGGTTCATCATGTGTTGATGACCAAGAAGAAGATGTGATTCTGGAGAGAAGATGATTGGAAATCATAAAAGCTCTAAGTGGATCGCTAGAGGCAAAGGTATAACTAGTTAGGGCTAAGGATGTGTTCCTAGTCTTTTACCGGTCTCGGTGTTTGGATGGAAGACCGGGTTGCTAGTTAGGTTGCCGTACTATTAAGAGGGGTTCAGTCTTTTAGCTTGAGCTTCATCATGTGTTGATGAACTCGATCCGGTTCACTCTAGCTCACTCTCTTGGTTTGGTTTTTGCATGGAGCTAACCATTTGGCATGTGTTGCGAATGGGTGAAGCTCGTGCGTTGGATTTTGCATGAGCTAAGTATTTGCATGTGTTGCAAATAAGGGAGCTCATGCTTGCTTCTAAATTGAATCTTATTTGATTTGGTTTTTGCATGAAGCTATGAATTTGCATGTGTTGCAAAATGGGAGATAGCTTATGCAATATTGTTTATGTGGTTATTGCTTGGAGCTAAGTTTTGCATGTGTTGAAAAAGGAGAGAGCTCAAGCAATTTGGTTTAAAGTAGTTACATGGAGCTAGAGATTTGCATGTGTTACAAATAGAGAGCTCATGCACTTAAGTTTGAATTGTGGTTTGCATGGAGCTAGAGATTTGCATGTGTTGCAAATAGAGAGCTCATGCTTTGGTGTTTTAGCTTGTGATGGGATCATGTGTTGATCATCACAAGGCTAAGTTTGGTTTGTGTTTTGAGTTTGCAAAATATGTTTTTGCAAAATGATTGAATGGATTTGTTATTTGCAAATGTGTTTTGCAAATAAGCTCGAAGTTATGACTTTCGATCCTAGAGCATGTGTATAGGGTTTACAAATGTGTTTTACAAATTAACTTGATCATGTGTTGATCATCACATGGCTAAGAGGATTGATCTCATAAGTTCTTGGTTTATTTGCAAATATGTTTTGCAAATAAATTGGAGTTTAAAGTGATTCTTTGGAATATGTGATTAACATGTGCAAATGTGTTTTGTATAGGGTTGTGATCATGTGTTGATCGTCACGTGGGTCAAAGAATCAATCTTCGAAAGTTTGGAGAAAAGTTTTGTAAAAATTTGGTTCTTCTCCTCAGCTAGCACTACCGACCATGTAGGTGCGATCTGCCGTATAGGCGCGATGACCACCCGGATGGCCGATAGTTATATTCGAAGAAGGGTTTCTAGGTCGTGTCCGTGGCAGACTACCGCTCCTTGGGAGCGGTACTGCCGCTTGGCCGGCACTATCGGTCCCAGTTGGGCGGTACTGTCGGGCCACTGTAGCCAACAGCTAGTTTTGGTAGGCTTTCGACCGTTGAGGTCGAGGCCGGCACTACCAGCTCCAGTTGGGCGGTAGTGTTGGCCGTGCTGGTTTTTTTCCCATTTTGCCCCCAACGGCTAGTTTTCGTGTGGAGGGCTATAAAAGGATGCCAAGGGTTGGCATTTGGGTGTTGCTGAATCTATTGAGGTTTTGGGTGAGGTGTTGCATGTGTTGCACACTCACATTTGGTTTTTGAGCTAAGAGTGAGCTCTAATTGCATGTATTGCAATTAGAAGTGGATTGAGGGCCTCTTGTGCATGTGTTGCATTTGAGGAGGATCCTAGTGCATGTGTTGCACTTAGGAGATCACCATTGTGCATGTGTTGCACTTGGTGAGGTTCAAGCGGAAGGCTTGACTTGTTACTCTTGGAGGTTGCCGCCTCCTAGACAGCGTAGAGCGTCGTGCGCGGTGAGCTTCGCAACGGAGGTTGTGAGAAGTCCCGACCAGGTTTGTGAAGGTTGGAGCTCGCCTACCGGGAGGAAAAGGAGCTACCACTGGTGGATTCGAGGTGGGTGCTCAATTCGTGGAACCGGTCCAATGTGTTTGGGCTAACCTCAACGTGGACTAGGGGAGACCGGCAAGTCTCCGAACATCACGGTAAAAAGTATCGTGTCTCTTGTGCTTGCATTGTGTTTGTTATTTATGTTCAAGCAATTTATATTCATAGAACTAAATTGATTGATTGCTTATCTTTAGAATTGCATATTCTTGTTAGAGACATAATTAGTTAGTGCACATAGTGAGCCTAGTTGTTTTAGGCTTTAATTGTCAAAACCTTAGTTTATAGCTTTCGCATTAATAATTGTTAAGGTTTTGGCATAAAGATAATTAGGGGTGAATTGCTTTGTAGAAATTAGCGAGAGAATTTTAAAAGGCGCCTATTCCCCCCTCTAGTTGACATCCTCGACCTTACATCTATGTGTTTGCCCAGGCTCTCAAATTTTTCTGGTTCATCCACTGCCTGTAGTGGCGGACGCACGGGGTGCGCAAGGGGGGCTAGCGCACCTCCTTTGCCCATCACACCCCCATACCCCATAGGATAACTCTCCTGGTCATGCCCGTGGGGAGGAAGCGGAGCACTGACTAGCGGGTAGGAGGAAGCACCATCGCAGGCCATCACACAGACCAAGCTAGAGAAGGCGGCATGGTGAAGAAGAGAAGGAAGTATTAGTAGGGACTGACCATGCCTAGTGGTTGCACGGTGTGGGTTGCATTAGACCAACTCAGAGCTCAATAGACATAATCAAGCTAGCAAATCGAAACCCCCAAATCCCCAAATCCCCAATTCCCCATTCAGTCATTCCCCAAATCCTCAAATCCCTAATTCTGGAGACTAGAGGCGAGCACTCACCGGTCGTCAGGTGAAGGAAAGGCGTCAGCCACCAGGCTCACCGCGCTGGGTGAAAGAGGGGTGTCACCGCACCGGGCTCGCTGAGTCGCCGCGCGGGTGAAGGAGTCGGGCCGAGGGGCCACGCCGCTGGAGAAGAAGGGGGCCGAGCCGTCGGGTGAGCTGGTGAAGGAGGGGACCGGCACTAGCAGGGTGGCGTCGATTGGGTGAAGGAGCCAAGGAGGGGGGTCACGCCAGCTCCAGGGTGAAGGAGCAGGCCGGCCTGTAGGGGGTGGGGCCGAGAGCTAGAGGGGTGGCCGAAGGCACCGTCGCCAGTGCCCAATGGGGAGGACGGAGGACCAGATTGAGGGTTTGAGCCTTTGAGGCAATGAGGATTGTGGGGAGGAGACAACCAGTGGATAAGGTAAAGAGTATTGTTTTTTTATTTGTTGGTAAATTGATTAGCATAATGATTGGTAAATTGATTAGTAAATTTTAAAACTGATACAATGTCACCGTATAATTTCAATTGTTCGTTCATTTATTCTCTAGTATGATCTCAACTTTTTATAAGTTCTATAACATGTATTGTAGATTCAAAAAATATGGACAAAAGAACTTTGTATAGCTATTTATCAAACAATCCAAGTGAAAATAATCCTCAAACTAACGAGAGCACAACTCAACCAAAGAAGCCTCAGATTGATTTTAATCTAGACGGTATCATCGCCTATCCAGCATGTCGTGTACCAATTGAAAATTATCCTAATGAAATTGTAGATCAAGAGAGAATGGCATATTTGTCAAAGGGTCCAACTGAACCATTCGGCTATGTTTTTCCAAAGAAAATAATGGATTGTTCAAGATCTTATCAAGAATCATGGTACAAGGAATTTGATTGATTGGAATATAGCATGTCAAAGGATGCCGCTTTTTGCTTCTATTACTTTCTTTTCAAGAGTCCAGTACATCCTAAATATTTTGGCAATGATGTATTCACAAAAGGTGGGTTTGTCAATTGGAGGAAGGCTAAGAGAAGTTTAGATGATCATGTTGGTGGACCTAATAGTACTCACAACTTTTGGAGGCAAACATGTAAGGATTTCAATAATCAAAGATTAAGTGTGTCACGTAAATTAGAAGCTCATGATAAATTAGAAGTATAGAATTCCATGGATGTCGTGACCTTGCAAGACTCGCTGAAAAGATGGTTGAAATCGGAAAGGACATAATGGTCTATCGTCTCATTGAGCTAACATTGATCCTTTGTGTGGCAACGACATCTGTTGAAATAATCTTTTCGGCAATGAAAATTATTAAGACAGACTTGTGTAACAAAGTCTCCGATGATTGTTTCAATGACTTGATGGTGTGCTACACTGAGCGGAAAATATTTAAAAGCATTGATGATAAAAACAATCATGGATTGCTTTTAAAAGATGAAATCTCGTAGAATAGACTTGTCTTCTAGTCCTAGTCATAGCTAGCGGTTTTGCGGTATGTTGCATTTAAATTCAATGTTTGTTTACTCATAATTTTCTAATTGCTTCAGTAATTTAGTTATTTTTGTTCTACAGATTTCTACTCGCACACATATATGGGTATTCAGGATGTTATATTCATTACCAAGGTATCTTAGGTGTATTTTACATTTTTACTGACTCTTCTCTATTTACATATGAATTTTGATTGCGCTAAGTATTTTGAATTGCATGCATTTTAGTATGGATTTCTTTTGTTAGCGGACTCTCACAAACACTCCCTCTATTTTTATCCTGCATACACTACTGATGGCCTATCTTAGTCCAATTCTTACATACGTCGATAAAATTTCCCTCATTTTAAATGAGCCTGAATTGTACTGTTCACGCGAATATGCCACAGGGCTCTATTCCGATGCCAATTTACGAATTGGCACCTGAGCTGTGCAATCATCACCGACGTGACAGTGGCACCTAACCAAAAACAATGAAATAAATTAGCTGAACAGTGCATGTATCGTTGAGTTATTACCCGCATAAAATGCCACACGCACGATGACCCACCGTGCTTGTGCGAGTCAAAACCACAGCACAATATAGGGAAGCAAAAATTGAGCATATCCAGATTCCAGAGCATAATCCTTGTGAAAACACAGCGATGCAGGAGCATATCCTCACATTCTTTCTCACAGCTGATGTAAGCTCGGAACAATAAATCAAATCATCTGAGAGCAATTAAAATAAACAAAGCTGTCCATATTCCAAAACCAACACATGCATTATGAAACCTTGTGGCAGGGCTGAGCAATCATTTAACAGAAAAACAAAACTTGGCACTACCACATCAAAATTCTCACAGCGCAGAGACAAGGGCTGGATCTTATACAGTCCATATCATGTTAGGTTGGGCACAGGATCTCCAACATGGAGTCCACCAAGCCGGAAATATTTGCTTATCATCTCACAACATGGGACCGAGATACCAGTGTACATACCATGTGCAGTGCTATAATTTATTGAAGCAGATCTCTGCTCTGAGCAAGCAACATGGAGCATCAGGTAGGGATACAGTGATGTGTCAAATGAGAGTAACAGAAGAAATAAGGGGCTTGCAGAAAGACACGCCCCTGACAGATTATTTATGCAGTAGTCTCCGCATCAGGCTCAACATCCCCAATATCCTCATTAGGCTCACCGTCCTTCTGCTCCACAAAGTCATATCCATATTCCTCTTCTGAAGGATCCTCCTCCACGCTTCTGCCGAAGATGAATGGTCTTTTACCCATCGTTGTGAAAGGCATCAGACCTAATGCACGCGCGGTTTTAATCTCTCTTGCAACCTTACGCTGAGCTTTCGCACTTATACGAGTCTGAAGAGCAGATCAGTAAGTTAGCAACCATGGAAAGCATATACATCCATACAGAATTATGAGTGCCCTTGTGAAACTGATCCGCGGAACAGGAAGGTACTCTCTAGAGGTAATAGTTAAACAAGATAACACACAAAACACTACATTGACTGTTGATAAAGAGAGATGATACTATATGCCGCACCTTAATTATAGAATTGTGTTGCTTTAGAATTAAGCATGATAAGGACCCACATTCAACAAGAATCAACAAAAATACCTCAACACCATTGTCAGCAAGGGTAAACTTTGAAAACTCCATTTCTGTGAGTAGCAGTAATTTTGGAACATTGCAAACTATGCATGTGAGGATGAGGTCATGTATTGAAGAACAGTCAGTCAGTCACTATTTGAATTCTGGCAGTCCTTTATTTAAATGCAAACTATTTGAATTCTAGTCATTCAGCTCTGAATATGCATGATTAGCAATTATCTAACAGCACAGGAATGACTTCGCCCAAAATTTCCTATCTTACATAAAAGCAGGAAAAGTATCTTATTACCTGATTCCTCTTGATGATAATGCCAGCTTCTGTAAGAAAATTGGAGAGAAATCTAACATTCTGCAAGGAACAATTACAGGTGGTCAAAAACTTGTAATAGTCCATGATACAGGAATGTATCAAGATCAAGCATATCAAAGCTTGAGTCTTTGCACGCACGCGCACACACAAAAAAAAACCATGCAAGGAGGTGTCTAACTGTAGTTAATTATTGGCAGTCTTACACATGAAAGTGGTTTTTGTGCGTGTAGAAGTGTATATTTTCAAAATGTACATGCACATTGTATAGGTTAAAATTTGAAATACATGCATACAGAACATATTTTTTTTTGCTTTTGACTCTTACTGTGTTCTGATATTTGCATCTAAACATCATCTTAGAATAATGCGAGGCAGTAACTCCAATGAGTAGGGTTACAGGCAGCATATCAGCTCACTAAACTTAAGTATTTAATAATCACTAAATTCAAATACTAAATACAACACCAGGAAGTAACACAAGAAAATGTCAGAATCTCATAGCTTTAGGGGGAGTGGTACAACAAGATGATATTTGGGAAAATTCGCATAGATGTAACAAATTTAAAGGGTAAAAAGTACATTGCATGCTATCACATCTAGGTTACGACCTACCGCCCAGTCACAAAAAAAAGTGTCATTTTTGGGGCACTGGCATAGTCTCATTGTGTTCCTGAACTTCATGTTGGTTAAAAGTTATAGAATCTACAAGGAGCCAAAGTACTGCAAAATCTACAGATCAATTTTAAACAAAAACTGTAGCCAGTTTACATATGTTGCCAAGCAGATATACTCACCCTAAAATCAGCCTTCCTCAAAACCTCCAGTGTAGTTGTTTCAAACTGCGGTCTAGGAGGGTTCTTTGGGGCTGCAGGTCTTGTAAGGTCAAGGTCCTGCATGCAGTATAGTTGAATAATTTGGTGTTAGAAGAATCATTCCACTACATAATGCTCTTGGATGAATAAATAAAGTATGTAAATTAGAAACTTAAAATACTGAGCAATAGCAATTTAACTATCTTCTGGTGGTTTTCAATTGTTTAGGCAATAGTGGATCAGAATAGCAAATTTTTCTCTGTTTTGACAAACATCTATACAGCAAAAAGTAATTTGTTAATTCGACTGAATTACTGAATATTTGTACAGTAACAGATGAAATCAAGATTGCATGCAAAAGATTTGTGGTCTCTTGAATACTTTAACCAATGAAGTGATAAACATGAATCCCAACTTACCCGGACATTATAAGTCGAGCCACGCCTGTAAGTCACATCTGGCCTGAAATCATAGTCATCGTCATCGACATCCTCCATCACACGAAAGGTGCGGGCCGCCTCATCCAACTCCTCATCCATGCCATCGTTCAAGGAATCGAAACCCTCCAAGGTCCCATGATTACTCCTGTCATTGTACCGACCCAAAGCACCCATCCCAGAGCCCATGCCATATCTTCCACGGGGATTCACAATCCTGTCGAGCTTCTGGAAGATGGGCATCTCATCCGAGCCCTTGTTGCCGAACAGCCGCTCTTCAAAATCGTCCACGCTCTCGCCCTCGCCCACCCCTGCGCAGCAACAATCAGACCGGCCAAGCATATGAACAGCAGCATTATTGAAACATTTTAGACATCAATTCCCCAAACATCACGCATTCTGTCATTAAAAAAATGATGGAGTTTATCACGGGGAAGCTAGACAACAAATTCGCGTTAGACCTAGATCTCTACAGCCACTCCATTCGGTTCGATTTCTGTTGCGACAGAATGGGGAAGGGTGAGCAAGTATGAGAGCTTCAACTAAGTCAGGACGCGGCGCGACGGTGTAGGAAACACTACATGGAAGGGTCAGCTTGGGGAGAGGTGAGGATCAGATGAGGGGGGTGGGGTGCTCACCGGACTGGAAGGAGCGCCGGAAGGAGGAGTCGGCGGCGGCGGAGGCTGGTGGGTCGGAACGGAGGAGACGGCGGAGCGAGCCGCGTCGCGGAAGAGATCGTCTCAGCGCCGAGCTGGCCATCTCGCGCGCTGGCTCGTTGGCGCCGCAACCCGACACCAGCGGGGAGGAGACGGGAGAGGGGACGAAGTGCGGATTAGGGGTTTGGGGTTTCTTTTTGCGTTTTGGACCCCATCATTTTACGTTTATACTTTATAGACCACACCGGTTTGTGAGGCCTCCGCCTCACTGGTCAGCTGCTGATTTTTTTTTTCTTTTGTCCGTTGTTTCGAATTGGATTCATAGTTGTTAACTCCTTTGCCAAATTCGGTTGAACCCGTGTGGTTTCGTTTCTTTGACACAGTTTAAGGATATATAAACTATCCCTTTCGGCCCAATTTCAGGATATATAAGTTATCCCATACTAATATGACACTTTAACAACAAAGCGAAACCGTAGATGTTTTTAGACATCGATATGATCTCTAAAATACATCTTTAACCATTAATTTATATTATAATATATTTATAAAACCTAAGCAAATTATAATATTATGAAAGTACTTTTAGAGGCAAATCTACCCATGTGATTTTCATATTTCCAATTTAAATATTTAAAAAGATATTAATATTTAAAATTTTAAAAGTTTGACTGTACTTATGTTTAAAATAATAACTATTTATAATCTGAGGGAGGAGACAAAAAGGGCTTTAGAAACATTACTGTACTTTGATAACATCTCGAGTACTTATCAAATGCCATGGATCTTTTCGCAGCATCCCGAACTCGAATGTTGTGGTCGCCTGTATAGTTAGGTGGTTAAGCAAGGTTGTGATAATTGATCTCACGAATATGAGACCTTACAAAATATATATTTAAGGATTCATAATTACACACGATGCTTATTTATATGTATTTTAAAAAACAAACACGATATATGTCGCCAGTCGCCACATTCGCAAAAAATGAGGAGAGCGGGGGGCAAACCGCAAAACGGAGTTCGCTCGTTCTCTCGACCACGGGCTAATGGCGGCGGCCGCGGCGACGATACTTGAGCTGGACGCATTTCACGAGGGAGCCGGCAGCGTCATCGACGACATCGTGCGGCTGGAGAGGAGGATCTTCCCGGAGCACGAGTCTCTGACTCGGTCCTTCCTAGACGAGCTCAAGCGCCCAAGCTCTGGCCTGATCCACTTGACGCTCAGCACCGTAGACGGCGGCGAGGAGGTCGTCGGCTACGCCTTGTACTCCTGCGCCACCTCCCTTTGCGCCTCCATCACCGAGCTCGCCGGTGAGATAGGCGCGCGCACACACACACAGTCCTCTCCTCTCGAAGCTTTCGGCTGAAACTGTACTCAAAAGCCGCAGCTTTGGTTGCAGTGAAGGAGAGCTGCAGGAGGCAGGGCCACGGCGAGGCGCTGCTGAAGGCCGCCGTCGAGAGGTGCCGGAGGAGGCGGGCCCAGCGAGTGTCCCTCCACGTCGACCCGGCGAGGACGGCGGCGGTTGCTCTGTACCGGAAGGTCGGGTTCCAGGTCGATGCCACCATCGAAGGCTACTACTCCCCACAGAGAAATGCTTACCGAATGTACATGGATCTCTAGGAATCATCAGGATCTGAGCAAGAATAGCTTGTTTATTGTGAAAGAATGGGATTCTTTGCAAATTATGATGTTCTTGAGTTCGATTTGATTGGTGATGCTTCTTGCAACTAAGATAAGAAATCAGCACAATCTGTGCATGTATTTGCCTATTTCGTGATAATTCTGTCGCTTCACTGAGTATTACCAGCTGTAGATATTGCTGCATAAGTATTTACTAATTCAATTCAGTACTTAGGTGCTGTTACATCACTTTCTCATGCAAGGTCAGGCTAACTAAATGAGAAGCCCAGATTGATGGTAATTCTTGGATAATTCCCAGCATTTTCTAACAAGGCCTAGGTAACAGCTGTTGGCTAAATTCAAACACTAATCAGTGACCTAATTCGTGTAACTCAGTTTGAAGAATCTTAATTAAGTTCAGGAGGGGATCTCCCACTCCGTTGATTAAAAAAAACTGTTCTATGTAGCGGAAACACCGGGTGCAAATGAAGAGTTGTTCTGCACTTCCATTGTATAAATTATGAACTACTGTCATTTTTAGAAAGCAAGGACCAACTATTTTAATCCTCAGATTGTAAGTAAGCAGCTCACCGTTCAGAAGAACATCCAATAGTTACAAACAGCAGTTACTGTTGTTCAAGCTCTGCTGAACAGGTCGTTCTCCATCCCACTTCAGCCATGCCTGTCTGGTAGCTCAGGAAGAGCTGGCCTTCCTCACTGAGCAACTCACACCAGCACTGCTCAAGAAGATTTCAGAATCGCTGGCTGGGGGAGTCAGAGGAATTCCAGATAGCACCGATATACCGCATGATCCACAGTTCTGGATGTGGCCTGCCGATTCAAGAATTCAGTTGGGAAAACTTCGCGCCAAAAAAGGTGAAGTCTTTTTTTTTTGGTACTTGGCACAAGGTTTCAAAAACCGGCGAGATTTCAGAAATCTCGACCGAGATCTCGGATTTCAGCCAGGGACGAGATACAAAATCCCAGCAGGATAAAAAAAATTAAATTGCTAAAGTATTTTTGGTGAGTTTTCGCCAAATTTGCCAAAATCTTGGGTTTTTTTGTTTTACCAAAATTTGACTTTTTTAACGGATTTGGCTCAATAACCATTAAGAAAGTCATCTTCCATGAAAATTTGTTAAAAAACTGAAGTTTTGAGACGTTTTATAATTTCGGCAGAAACACCGTTAGATTTTTATAAAATTATACAAGTTTGATCATACTCTAAAAAATTTATGGTACTATTTTTAGTAGAGTAGGATTATACGAAATTTTTCAAAAGAATTGAACTTCATTTGTTATCTTTAAAAATTAAAAAATAGAATGAATATAACTGAGATAATAATATTGTCAGAATTTTATAAATTTGCTCGAGTGTGGTCATGATCCAAAATTTTTATGAGAGCTTAAGAATGTCCTCAGAACCCTTCATTTAAAATTTTCAAAAATTTAATTTTGTTTTTGCTGAATCAAATCAATGGATGCATTGAACTTCATTTGTTATCTTTCAAAAATAAAAAATACAAAGAACACAATTGGTACAGTACCATTGTAAGAATTTTATAAATTTACTGGAATGTGATCATGATCTAAAATTTTTGTGAAAAATTAATCATTTCCTTATAACCTTTCTATAAAAGTTTCAAAAGTTATAACCCTTTTTTGGTTACTCAATCAAATCTATCTATTGATCATCAGGCTTTTATCAGGACAGTAGCACTGTAACAATTGTTTAAAATTCCTCAGGCTTGATCATCAGATGAAAAATTTATGAGAACATTAGTGATTCTTCAGGAGCATCCAAAAAAATTTAAAAAAATTTCTAATGCGGTTTGTAGTATTTTTCATTCGGTTGAAATTTGTCGGTCAGCATTCAGTAACACTTTCCTAATTTTATAAAATTCCTCAGGATTGATAATATTTTTAAAATTTTATAGGAACATTATTGATCCATCAGAACCATTCACAAAAATTTTCAAAATGTTTGAACATGGTTTGCACTATTTTTTATTCGGTTTAAATTTTGTCGATCAGCCTTTTATCAAGGCAGTAGAACTGTCCGAATTTTTAAAAATTCCTTATTTTTTATCATCATCTAAAATTTTTATGTGAATATTAATGATGTGTCAGGACCATCCACTAAAAATTTTAATACTTTTTCATCCATTTTTTACTTTGTTGAATTTTGCCGAGATTTCAGCATTTCTCAGCGAAATTTTGGTAATTTTGGTTCAAAAATTCCGGATTTCAAATTTTATTTTTGAATTTTGTTCAGATTTTGTCTGAAGTTCCGAGATTTCGCCGAAATTTCGGATTTCACCCGCTTTCGAAATGCGAACCGAAAACAAAATTTGTAACCCGCCTTCGGCATAGAAAGACCAAAGCAAAATCCATTCTCCACCACCTCGCCTAGCTGGATGACTACGACTGCTTGTTCTGTACCGGCGCTAAAGAATCTATCAATCACTTGTTCGTTTGTTGTCCAAGCATCCATGCATATATTGGGGGGCTCTTCTAACTCCCCAAAGCGCACATCTAAGAAACCTTGAAGGCCGCTATGAGATGTTATAGGTCATGTTATCGTGGATACAGTCAGTGGTATACGCAAGATAGAAATAGAGAGGGTGCTCAATGAGGTAAACCATCGCTCGTCCATGCACCCCTTCATCCCCCGCCGAGCCCCGAGGGGTCCCCTTCGTTGCCGCCCGTCTCATTTGATCTCTAATTTCTTGAAGATAATCTTCAATTGGTACAGTGACATTGTATCGTTTTTACAATTTACTAATTAACCAGTAATTTAAATTATATAGTGTTATTTTGTGGTGAATTTTTTTGTTGAGTTTGTATATTGACCATTTCAGAATGTAATCAATTTAACACCACTAATTAAAAAAACAAAAACTTACCTTATCCACCGGTGACTCCCCAGTCCCCACTACCTCATTCTTCTCCCCACTGGCTGTCTTCTCCGAGGCGCCAAAGGAGTGGCTGAGTAGCTTGGTGCCTCCCCGCGGACCCCCACCTCACCCCTGCAAATCGGAGCCTCCTCTAGCTCAGCATAGCAGCTTTGCGCCTCCCCTACCCGACGGTGTAGCAGCTTGGTCCCCACCTCCAACCTCCCCCCTCCGTCTGTACCCCCCACCTAGTGGCGCAGCAGTTCGGCTCCACTCCCTCCCGAGCCCCTCTCCTTCGTGGCCGCGCACACTCCCGCCTCCTTCGGCATTGGTGAGCCAGAGCCAAGGGCCCCTCATGGGCCTCGCCCCCTTCGTCGCTACATGGCCCGCACGCCGAGCTGGAGCTGGTCTACTAGTGAGTCGTCTCTCGCCCGAGATTTGATTAGGGATTTGAGGATTCGATTGGGGAATCGGGGATAGAAGACCGCGGATTTGGTTTGGTTCAAGTTAGACTGTGGGCTGTGGCTCGTTGTCTAGTGAGTTAGTCTGGTGACACCACACCCAAATCGTGGTCCGTGGATGTGGACTCCACTCTTCTTCGAACTTGATTGATCACTTCCTCCTTCCATCCTCTGTGGCTCTTAGCCTCTGCCAGCCAACAGCCGGTGCTCCGCCACCAGCTCCCACAAAAAAAACAACGACAATCCCTAGGAAGGGGGCGCAATGGGGCAGAGCCGATGCACTAAACCCCTCGCGCACCCCCTATGTGTCTGCCACTAGATACAGCTGCCACTCCTCAATCCTTTGGCGAGCATACCATGCTTTGGATGGTAGGAGCACCCACCAGCGGTCTCCCAGATGATGTTGTATCTTGGTGTACTCAGCTAGTGGGACTGGGAGGCTGGGAGCACTAGCATACGATTGAGAACAATAGAGAGGGTGCTTGTGTATTGCGTTTGCTTGCAATCATAACGGACGGCCGATCGGCACCTTGAAGTCTACAGAAAAAAAAAAATGCTACAGGACTAAAAGGATATCAGGGGTACAACGGTCAAAACCGATGCTTTAGCTCCTTCGTGCCCCCTCCATGCGTATACTACTACTGGGAGCAATCACACAGTATCATCCTAGCTCATTCCCTCCGCTCTGTTTCTATTTATCTTTGGGAGGAGCCTGCCATGCGGGGTCTCACCTCTCTAGTTTCTGTGAAATAGGTTTGAAGTAATAAGATTGAGTCCAGTGGCATTTTATTTTCCATTTTTCTGGAAAAAAGGTACTCCCTTCGTTCAAGTTTAAATTGCATATATTTTAAATGGTATTGTGTATAAATATAGGGCATAGAGGAGCTTCTATCCTTTTCTTTTTTTAGAGTTGCACAAACATTAAAGCATGAATGAATGGTATATGGTAATTACTTACCATTTCACTTACTTTAAGATTTGTGTAACTTGTATTGGGAGGGAAAGCACAGAAGCACCGCTTGGCGTTGAGGTGATGTTCCCTCTATACCCCTAATAAATATTGAGCTTTACTTTATATTCTCTATATATATGTATTGAATATAGTGTTTAGAGACGATAATTGAGGTTGTATAGTTATTATTAATATCTCCGTGGTCTATGTGCTAAAAGATAATATATCCTGTAAACTTGGACAGAGGGAATAACAAATTGCACTTCCCCCATTTGGGGCAAGCACAATCTCTATCAACCGAAAGGCTTGTGATTCCACGACAGTTCAAGCGTTTCCAAGAGCTCGAATACACGCACGGAAATGGAGAACTTGGGGAATATGTTAATCGGAATTGAGCACTGCCCCCTGGTTTGCACAAAGAATGACGACGAAGTACCATTTTTTTGAAAAATATGAGGACAAAGTTGATGATACAACGAGATAGCATTTAGGGTTGTGTTTCGAGAAAGTTTTGGACCTGCGGTTTAGATGTTTGAATCTCGAGATGACGCCCAATCTTGGTGTACTCAGCCACTGGTTGCAATCACCTATATGTCACGGCCTCACTGCATTTCCCCCTTCTCTATCCTTGGGGTGATCCTGCCATACAGGGTCTCTATGCCTTAGTTTCTGTAAAATAGTTTTCAAGTAATATAATTGGGTCCAGGCGCGCGTTTTTAAGCACAAACCAAACTATTTTAGTGCTCAAGACCTGTATGTAAGAAGCTCACACGTCGGAAGAACATGCAATTGTAACAAACAGCACTGCCTCCATTTGGGGCAAGCACGAGTTCTCTATTAACAAAGCCATGTCAGATATATACAAACTGGCTGGATATGCTTAAGCATGCTTGTAGGCACTAAATAAGTTCTAAAACACAACCGAAAGCCTTTTGACTCCACGACAGTTCAGGCATGTCCAAGAGAGCTCGAGTACAAGCATGGAAATGGAGAACTTGGGGCATAGATTAATCGGAACTGACCATTGGCTGAGGGCCTTGATAAGGCAGTATTGTCAGTCATTTTATGTGGAATCATACACACCGAAGATGACATCTGGAACAATCAGAGGCAGCTTGTTTATGTACATGAACAGCCGTCTGAGGTTCTCTCTTGACACAGTCTCTATATCGACCACATCTTGGTCCTCGATATAGATCCACAAGTCACCAGAGTCAGTCTTCTTCAAGTTGTCACGACAGAATGGGCAGGACTGTGATCTTGAATTCCTGCAAGAAGGCAATACTTTTGTTAAAGCATGGTTTTTGGAATACAAATAATAATGCTTCTAATGATTATCAACCATAGGCTATAAGGCAGATCCAGAATACAAGGGTGTGATCCAGCTTATGCTAACAGAGAAGGTGTGGTGTGCATTGGCTACAAGAAAACAGACAGATCACGAATAATATAGGGACACCCAATGCACGTGATTGCATATAAGGTTGTTTAGCAAACAAAATCTATTGTGCGTATTGCAAATGAGGTTTTTCAGCAAAAAATCTTACATGTATAAACAAATAACTTGCAGATATACATTGTCAGCATTTGCTAACACATGAAGCTAGGTTGATCTGCATGATCCACAACATGTTTAATTAGTTGAACGGTTAGCTATAGTAAACCAAGAGTGCTATGTTTTTATAACCTGGAACCAATGAACTAAATGCAAACACCAAACAGAGAGCCTGGATTACACAGAGGATGCATAAGCATGCTCAAGAACTGGACCAAAAACAAGGTCAATACTCAATAGAATGCCGCATTAAAGTTCTTTGGAATAAAGAATAACAGAACACAGTTCAGAATATTTTTATGTTGCTAAGCACTGCATTTTGCAGACTTTCTATAGTTTGTGAAATACCTGAATATTGTAATACCACTTTGCATTGTTTATTCATTTCAAGAAATGCCGCAACCACTGGAAACGGGGATAAATGAAAAGTTGCACACTGCATCACTTGCAAAAGACTTGTCCTGTTCAGTTTAGTAACTGGACATTCATTTAAACTAAGGCCTTGTATAGAAGGGCTGAAGCTTGTGCACAAGCCTATGAGCATATAAGTTGTGGGAAAACAACTAGAAAATGAGGCTTAAGCTTATCTACAAATTCACTGACACATCATCCAAAAGTTAACCAATCACATACATAACAATTAACAAGAGCCTATGTGAGAAAAGGTTTACAGCACCAAAATGCAATCACAAGAAATACATGTGCAGAAACCGAAAGTTCGTGCATACCAGTCGTGGTAGCATCTGAGACACATAGTGTGGGTGCAGTTGGGCAACACAACTTTGCTGTTTGTCTCCATGCAAATCCCGCACTCTTCTTCCCTCTCGGCATCAATATCGGATAAGCTGTTTCTTTCTTCTTCATCTCTCCTCCTGTACCTCTCCATGCACATGGCCTTCTGCTTCTTGTCCTCCAAATCAGTGATCCCTCTTTGCAGTTGCAGCAAAGAAGGAAATATCACAGCTGCTCGTGCCCACCAATATAACAATTCCAATCAATAAAACAGTACAAAAAGGAGAAAAGCAACATGATCAGACCCTCGGCTTAAATTAACAAGGAACACATCACAAACCATAGAACTCTTTAATGCTGGCTTTCCTCTCATGAGTCGACATGGTCGTCGTCCCATCAACATAAACCTGCACAATGTGCTACAACTTCAGTGAAACAACTCCAGGATGTGAGTGCCAAACCAACAACAACGCAGCAGAACATGTGACAACCTTGTATATGAGGATCCTCAGCAGGCCGAGAGCCCCGGCGAGGCTGCAGTCCGTCCACTGCACCAGGAAGAGGAATATATGCGCGGCGGGGCTGTAGGACAGCCGCATCTGCAGGCACGCGCCATCGTACTCCCGTGGAAATTCAGAGGCCCTGCTCATCAAGCACCCAGAAAGAAACAAGCAGCTGCATCATCCACCGGACAGATCACACATGCTGGACAGAGATTCCTCCTCCCCCTGAATCACACCACCTTCTCCATCCCCGTTTCTTTTAAGCAATCAGAATTTAGAACGCTGAAACACATGGGGGGCAGTGTTTTAATATGTGCCGCACGCACATGCGCGATCTCCACCCGATCTACCACCACTTCGCCGCTCGTGCGCTCACGGATAATAAACGTAATCAAACAACCTGACCACCCCACGCCGAAGCGGAATCCCACCTCACGAATCGGATGCGCCGGCGCGGCGGCGAATCGATCAATCGGCCGAACTCCCGGGCCGCATTGTGCAGCCTCGGCAGCGGCGTCGGCAGCTCGAGGCGCCAACTCAGCCCAACCAGGACCCAGGAACCGTTCCCGCCGAGTCGACCAAGAGTGGATTGGAGCGGAATCGAGAGGAGGCGTCAGAATTTGGGGAAGGAGGAGGAGGCTTACAGGGTGTTGGCGTGCAGGATGTCAGCTTCGAGCACCTTGAGGGAGTCCTTGTACGCCTTCCGCATTCTCCTCCTCCTCCTCCTCCTCCGCCGCCGCCCTCCTTCTCATCCAACCCAGGAACCCCCACCTCACCACCACACCACGGCGCCGAACCTCCGGAACCCGCAAGGCTCTCCTGGATGGATCTCTCTCTCGAAGCTGCTGGCTACGCGGCTGGGGCTCGCGATTGCATTGGGATTCTTGGTCTCGGGGCCGTGCGGTGGGAGGAGACTAGGAGAGGAGGTTGGTGGGTGCGGTGTGGGGTGGGAGTGGTCTGAGAGGGCGTGGGGCGCAGGACAACACGGGAGTGTTCGTGCCGGATGCGCGGACTGGGGAGCGGAGCGCGCCCGGCCGGCGCCACGTGTGCCGCGGTGGCGCGGCCGCGTCAGGAAGCGTGAGCCCGGGTGCGGTGCGGTGCTGTGCGTGGCCCTGTGCTCCTCTCCAACACCGCGGCGCGGTACTAAAAGCCGAGGACGAAACAGCTGAAGCGTGAGGTGCAGGGTTCGCAAAATCGCCCAAAATCGGTGAAAAATCGCGATTTTCAGTCGTATCGGCGCGACTTAGCTTTTAAAACCGCCCGATAAACCGGTGCAATTAAAAAAAAAATTAAAATTTGGAAATATTTATGTGACGTAAACCGGTCGAAAATCGGTGAAAATCAACGAAAATCGCTAAAAAAAAACGTCCACCAAAAAGTTCAACTCGCCTGTGATTTTCCATGAAAACAGACGATTTTTTATTTTTCTTTTCAAATTTTTTGATTTTGAAACTCCACGATTTTTTAGGATTTTCGACCGATTTTTGGCTCGATATTTCCGATTTTCAAATTCGAATTTCGGCCGATCTTTCCCAAACCGGTTTTGTTAACCCTGGTGAGGTGATCAAGCCTGGTACGATACTCCGGTGCGCTTTGATTCGAAAGAGCTATCTATTTCTTTGTATTTCATTTTAAAAATTATATAAGTATTAAAATATGAATGAAAGGTAAAAATGGATAAAAAATATATTGTGATTATTTGTCTCCTTACTTGTTTCAAAATTTATGTAACTTGCATTAGAGGACGATGCATAGATAGAAACACTACTTAGTAATCAACGAGCAATGCTCCATCGGAATCTTTTTTACTTGTAGTTTTAGAATATACATCAATTAAACTTTGACTAAAATAAACATAAAGATATTGAAATTTGTAACGTTGAATTTATATTAGTAAATATGTTATCACAAGTTAGTTCTATGTTATTTTTTAATAACCTTTTAGCACATAATTAGAAAAAGAAATAGCTAAAAGATGCATTGAAGACAGTACGGATGTCTGATATGATAAGAAAGAAAACGGCGGATATAGTAACATATATGCATGTGATGGAAAACACTGACTCGACACGGAAAACAAAAACGTCAAGCGTTTGTGTACTATAACAGACTTGTTAAACGACAACTTTTTTTGCTTGGAGATAGTACTGCGGTATGAATATTTTATTAATCCGATAAAAAGATGTTGATAAACCAAATGCTGGTCGTAGTAAGCTTCTTTGTTAGTAAAAGATTTCATTCTTGGCTTTTTTTTTTCTATTTTAGGAATGGTTTGATAGATCTTCTACTACCTTAGCAAAAGAAGTTGAAATGTTAATGTAGGGAGATCGTACTAACGTACTAACTTGATAAAACTGTCTAAAACCTCTCTTTTCTTTTTGGTAGATGAAGCGTTAGTGATTCTCTTCTGAGTAGTAAAAGTATCCGTAGAATATACTTATGGAGATCAGCAGATTAGGTCTCTAGTTATGCAATCGTTTTCAGCCTTTTTCACGAGGTACAACGGCTCCAAGACGCCTACTGGGCAACTTACCGCTACACCCAACTCCAAGGTTTTTTCCCCAAAGAAACAGTTCTGTGAAGTATGGATATATGCATCTCGTATTATCGTATTTCCGAAATAATCTGTTTGTATCTAACATCAGCTATTTAGCTGTATTGTTCATTCCTTGAGGTAGTTCTTTGATGAAAATTTTCCTAGAGTACAATTTACTACAAATAAAATGGATTTGTGACGAAGTTATTAACTAAGCATCTCTAAATATTTCTTTTTCAGTCATTGCAAAAAATATCTCTTTTATAGAGGTCTATAACTACATGTAGTGCTGATTTGTAGTTGAAGGACTGTATACATACTCCATGCTGAAACACCTAAAAGTGCCTGTTGTTATATAACATTGTTGTAGCATAGACATAATCTACACTAAATATATTAGATAAATACATTTATGGTATGTTTGTAATGCAGAAATTCTACACAAAACAATCTATTTACTGCAGGAAATGGGAAAAATACTGTGCTCCAAACAAGACCTTACTAAGGTGGGTTTATATTGGTATTTAGTTAACCTCTAGGGTTTCTTAAAAACATCGTTCCTCATGTGCATTTATGTTAGCTCGGAATTATATGGGCCTGTTTGTTTTTTTGCTTTGGATTCTCTAAAAGTTGATTCTGAATTGTGGTTATAAAGAAACTGATTCTCCAAAAGCTGGAATCCAAAAGTACATACGAAGTGGATTGTGGATTCTAGTTTATATAGGTGGGCTGAATTGTGAGAATTGATTCTTATAATCGGGTTGTTTGTTTTTTATTCTACTTTTAGGGCCAGAACCCAGAATCAAAAGCAAAAATAAATAGGTCCTAAGTAGACCCTGAATTAAAACTCGAATATTTAAACCATACCAAATGAATACACTAAAGTATAAACATCACATAGGATAGGAAAAGAGTACCATACAAACATAAAATCTCATCAACATCAGACGGACAGAAAATACAGGAATGAGCTAAATATGAATTCTAACGTGTTTATCCATCAAAATAGAAGGTAGATATGCAAAATTGGTACGACCCTAAAATGGGCCTAGCAATCTCCCTCTAGTGGGACCCACCAAGTTGATTGGCCTGGAAGAATTATGAGGACGGGCGTGGATTCTTCCTGTAAGAATTGATTAAGGCCTCGTAATTGCGGATAGAGCTCAAAGAACAATAGTAATCCGACAAGGCACAGAGCTTGAGGATATTTCTAGACTCACTAGCAGCTGTTTCTAAGTGTCTGCTTGGGAGTGGCAGTTTCTCTGAAAAGCTGTTTTATAATTTTTTTGAATTAGAAAGCAGTCAACTAGTTAATATCTCTCTATCATAGACTGTAAAAGCACATATCACTCTACTATTGATTTTTATAAGTTATATGTGGTTTTTAACTTACGTTAAAAAAGTACCTAAGAGTTGGACGATTTATGAGGCTTATTGGCTTTTGAAAGGCGTAAATACCTTAGAGCTTGCCTTATCCTCTGCTGCCTGGGCCCGATTTGAAAATATGCTTGAACTGAACTTATTTGCCGTCAATACGAACAGATGCAGGAGGATCGAGCTGTAGCTCGGTTGGCTCGGAGCTTGGGTAAAGGTTTATGTGAGAAGGCTGAGCAACTATTTTATGAAATGGTGAAGGCATACGACACTTTAAACAACCCCCAAAGGTTAGCAAACACAAAACGAATCTTAAATCGAATAATAATACACTTAATTAAAACATGTTATAAAAGTAATCATTATTTCCATTAATCAACAAGGCAACATAGGGAAATAGGATTTTGTACGTCGAGATTATATGCAATGTATTAATTACAACAAATGAATACAAATTTTTTTTACATATGATATGCGACTAAAATTCTAGATGGCATCTGACATCGATTACCTGCAATCGTTAGTTATAACAAATACAACAAGATATAAACAAGTAAGAAATAAAGAGAAAAAAATTAAGTGCCATCAGACCCATATGCGAATAGTGAGCACTTATTGAGATACTAGACCGTTTGGGGTCAGTCAGCACCTCTCACTAGAATGGGTTTCATCATGTGGCAGTATTCAAACCTGTTTAGTCGGATAATTATAGCCATACGTGAATAGTTCCAAAAATATCATCCAATAAAAATATAAACATCCACATAGTAAAAAAGTAAAGCTAGCACGGTTAAAAAGGAGAAAGGCCAACACCATCCTCATTTTCCGGTCTTTCCCTCAAAACCAACCGAGACCACCAAACCCTAGCCAAAGCCAACTGAGACCACCAAGTCTCCAGCCAAGCAACCAAAGGCCAGAGCAAGACAAGCAACCAAAGACCAGGGCACTAGCACCTCACTTCAATATCACAACCTAGCACAACCTCATCATCCTTTCAAGCATTCATCTCATCAGGTAACACCGTACACACTAGGTTAAGCTCAAAGAATATAGGATAGTCCTATGCATGATCTAGATAGCCAGTGAATCGAGCTAGAGCTTACTCGTGGTCTCAGAAAATGACCGTATAAGGGGCGGTGCCATGTGTGCCCGACAACCCTTGTACTCCCAAGTGTACAAGAGTTCATCGAGTATCGCCGCAGCACTGCCATCCCGAATATGCCAAGTAATCATCATTAACCAATGTAAGGCAAACAATAATGAACAATTAGATACCACACTAGTTAATTGAACATCACATTTGAGGGAAAATAGGGAGGGGGAGTTACAATGGGGGATTGAAGCCGAAGTGACGGACGGTAGGGTTCCATGGAGTCTAGCGGGTGGCGAGGGTGGGCCAGCGTGTGGTGAGACCGAGCCAGTAGGGAGGTAGTGCAGTGAAGCCGAACTAGCAAAGGCCGGCCGGGAGGTGGCAACAATGGCAGGGATTAGGAGGCGGCATCGGCGGTGGCATAGGGAGGGAGGGAGGGAGAGAGAGAGAGAGGCAATGGGGATGAGAAGGAGAAGAAGATAAGAACAGTCAAGTGGGAAAAATAAATGAAAATTATAAAAAAATAAAATGATAATAACAATAAAATTAGAATAAGGACAAAGTATGAATGGATAAATAAATAATAGATTAAATATTGCTAGCAACCACCATAATGATTAAAATAGAAAAACCATACATAGGCTGATGCGTGACACAAATTAAAATACGCTGTATACATGCATATATCTAATAGAAATTAGAGAAAGGTTGGACACCATAAAACACATAATAATCTTATAGCCATTTGAATTATAGTATTCCATAAATTTGTGAAGTGAATTAAATCCGATAGGAGGCCACACAGAATCCGAGTAAGGACACATATTTCTACACCAGTTCACGGAAGCATTTCTTGATAATATTTGGAATAATTTCAAGTTAATATATTTGGCTATATGTGTTATCACAAATGCATTAGAAAAGCTCTTTTCAAGAAAACTCTAAATCGGAAACTAATGGAAAGATGGATTGATTGTGAATCATGAGAAGTGATTATTGATGCGCATGGGATGGCTCATTACAACGATTGAGCCGATGGCGATATATACATATATATGAGGTGGGTAGAGGGTGCCTTTAAGAAGGGTAGTGCTGGCAGAAACAATGAGCCGTATTTCTCATATAAACCATAGCGTGTGGAAACATGAAAGTGCATCTAGGCACTTATGTTATTTTGGTGATTAATGACAAACGCACATAATAACAATCTATGTAATTAAGTAAATGCTTAACTTAGTGCTTAACAAATGACAAACCTCTAATATGATTATATTGCTATGAGACTAACATGATATTGCCTAGTTGAGTATCAGTCTCATCTTTTAGAGGAAAATCAAGTGGGATGGTTAAGCAAAGATAAGGTATGCAATTTTGGTATCTCTTCTATATTTGTTATTGTATTCCTTTTGTGCAAATGCATAGTGAACTCCAAGTAGCATGTTGATTATATATATGAACATTGGTTCATGTCATATTTATTTGTGCATATATATTCATTTGAGTTCATTATGTGCTTTGTTTTTAGTATGCATGTATTAACTAGAGTTAAACTTCACATTGCTACAGATTGACTTGGTGCATGCATTTTTTAGTTGTATATCTTCTCATGCAATTCTCTTAGTGAAGTTTAATCTAGTGTTGGATCACATATTTACTCCTATTCCAAATATTATTTGCACATGTACAATTCGTGTATATTCTATCATGTGCTTCATTTAAGTAAAGACTGTGATCCTTGCCATGATTTAATTGATTCATCATATTGGCAATTATCTCTCTAGTGCATATAGATCAATTACATATTCATTATGATGTACTTAGTAGAGAACATTTCTTATGTCAAGTGTTTCCATTTATGTTGTGCTTCTTTATATGAAACACTTGTTGTAATCAATTGTTCACAAATATCAACTTGTTTATATCTATTGAGCTTTTGGGACTAATGTCTATCATAAGTGGATTGGAAAGACTTAGGTCCCGTATGTGTATGATGACCGAAGTATCTTGGAGGATGATCGTTAAGCCGAGGTCAACAAGACGGCGGTGTCACCAAGAGTTGAGGACTAAGTCAAGATCGACTTGGCGTGGAGATCGTCTGAGAGGATGATCAAGTCAAGGTTGATAGGACGAGAGTCTCATGAGGTGACACTACTACAGAATGGTACATCACTATCGCTTCATCTGTGTCGGTTCTTAAGTTTTTCGGAAGAAACGATTGTGATAGATGACTTAGGAGAGGCATTAATCATAATCACTATCGGTTCTCAGGTTAGAAGTGATAGTGATGTAGCACTGGGAACATTACAATCGGTTCTTATGCGAGAAGTGATAGTGATGTGCATTATCATCACTATCGGTTTTCATATAAGAAGCGATAGTGATGAGCACGTACACATCACTATCGGTTCTTATTTAAGAAGCGATAGTGATGATAACGCACATCACTATCGCTTCTCACAAAAGAACCGATAGTGATGAGCACGTGCTCATCACTATCGGTTCTTTTGTGAGAAGCGATAGTGATGTGCGTTATCATCACTATCGCTTCTTAAATAAGAACCGATAGTGATGTGATGCGCTCATCACTATCGCTTTTTATGTGGGAACCGATTGTGATGATTATGATAATCACTATCGCTTGTCTTGTAAGAACCGACTGTGATGTGCATGATCACATCACTATCGCTTTTTATATGAGAACCGATAGTGATGTACCTCGTTAGGTTATTTATACCACTCGAGCTGAACTCTTCTCTGTTATTGTTCCGAGGAGGTTTCTCCGCCGCCACCAGAAAAAATAGCTCATATTCTGTGGTTGGAAGCAATACTTGGGTGAGAAAATTTAAAATCCTCAAGGGTGGGTGTTAAGATAGTAAATTTGAAGCCCTAACTTGAGGAGATTTCCCCTCATTTTGCATAATTTGTGGTTTTCTTCAAAATGTGAGCATTCCTTCAAACCCCTTTAATTTTGTACTATGTAATTTTGATATGTCGCGAAGAAAGTTTAGATTGCCTTTGGTATTGTGTATATCCTATCAGATTTCACACCCTTTATTTCACAAGCATGTACACATGTATTTAATTATCTTAATTTGTAGTGCTTTGATGTTAATATGGAATTATTATTGCTGTCACATGATGAATGCTAGAGTTTAGGGTGCGGAACCTACGTCTCCCGTTCGACGATGCTTGTTTATAAATATACCGAACGAAATGGCATATTTATAAGCGAGCAGTCTCGAATTGTCCACGTTCTTTGATATTCGAGGATATGTAAGCCGAAAGTTCTGAAGTGTGTTGTACAAGCTAGAGTAGAGATTTGGTAGCGTCTCCTCGGTATTCTCCGGATACACACCCTCTTGACTGTTGTCGAGACGTGTATATGGAGAATAGCGAGAGATCGCCAAATTTTCTCCGAGTTGTACAACGGCTTAGGAACTTGTCGGAACCACATATCCTCGAATGGGATTAGGACCAAACCTATTTAGAGATTAGAGTCATCGTTGGTACCCTTGTATTGTTTCGTTGTAGTCAAAAGATCATGAGGCTCTTGCACTATATAATTAGATTGTTTGATATCATTGTTCATGTTAAAAATGTATGTCTCTTATCTAGGAAATTGGAAGCTCTAAACGGGGAAGAATCTAGGTATCGATCGGAGTACATATTTCATATATGTTGCAGAAATTGTCATCTATTTTGCAAAGGTAATATTAATCAAATGATGTCTCAATATTTCAAATAACTAGCTTGCCGTCGCTCCAGTTTGTGCATAATTTATTGGGTGAAGTTTAATTGCGGATGAACCGTAAGGAATGGATGTATGCAAAAGTCGTGTGAGTCTTTGAATTTCAGAGGGTGTTAAGGAGTTCAAAAAATTGCCAAGAGGACATGGTGAGGAGGTGTAAACTTCATATATTGTCCTTGCATTGATTGCACCAATCGAGAAGATTTAACAACTCGGCTCAAATTGAGGACCACCGATTCGACGTGGCCGTGAGGAATTACACGTGTTGGATCCATCACGGGAGGCAGTAGTACTCTGCGGTATGCAATGAAGACACGGTGGAACCGGATGATGAGTTGCACTGATATGTTTGAGGAGGAGAATTTGGAGCAAATGTTGCGGGATGTGGAGGGTAATTACACGGAAGAGAGTTTGAAAAGTTTAAAAGCTTGATGGAAGACGATGCCAAACCACTGTTCACAGGTTGCAAAGCAGAATACACCAAGTTGGGTTCGGTCCTTGCATTGTTCGAACTGAAGGCAAAACACCGTTGGACAGATACAAGTTTCAATGCACTTCTAGTTCTTCTATCGGATCCGCTTCCGAGGGAAACGAGTTGCCAATGAGCATTTATGAAGCGAAGAAGCTACTATGTCCCATGGGAATGGAAATAGAAAGGATACATGCATGTCCGAATGATTGCATCTTGTACCGTAACGCACATCAGGAGCTACACGTTTGTCCAGTTTGCGGTGTGCCCCGGTACAAACAAAAGGAGAAGCGTAACGACAAGAAGCGTAAGAGCCGAGGAAACGACAGTGAAGAGGTCACTAAAGGTGCACCGGCCAAGGTATTGTGGTACTTGCCCATCATTCCCGTCTGAGAGGTTGTTTGCAAATCCTAGAGAGGCGTAATTGTTGTGTTGGCATTATGAGTCTCGAAAGGAAGATGGAAAGCTGAGACACCCTGCTGATTCGGCTCAATGGAGAAACATCGATTGGAAATATGAGGAGTTTGGTGCCGAAATGAGGAACATAAGATTTGGGTTGAGTACTGATGGAATGAATCCGTTTGGTAACATGAGCGATCGTCACAAAGACGTGGCGATTCATTGTGCATCTACAACCTCCCTCCTTGGTTGTGCATGAAGCGGAAGTATATCATGATGTCGTTGCTAATCTCGGGACCCAAACAATGGAAATGATATTGATGTGTACCTCGCTCCACCGATCGAGGATTTGGTAAAATTGTGGAATGACGGGTCATTGTGTGGGATGCGTCTGAAGAGAGCATTTCACCCTACTGCTATGGTATTTTGCACCGTAAATGATTTCCGCTCTTGGAAATTTGGCGAGCTACAAGATCGAAAGGAGCAAAAGCGTGTCCTATTTGTGAAGAGGAGACCGAGAGCCCATGGCGCCAAATTCCAAGAAAATCGTGTATATGGGTCACCGAGGTTTCTACCTCAAGTCATCGATACCGTAAGATGGATGACAAATTTGATGGAAAGAGGAAATCCGTTCGGCACCGCAGCCTATGAGTGGTAGGCAAGTATATTCACGTGTAGAGGATATCGATGTTCAAGACGGAAAGAGCGTAAATCGCTCGTTCTAGGACCATTTGGAAGAAGAGGTCAATATTTTGGGACTTACCGTGATCGAAGGAGTTAGATGTCCGCATTGTATTGATGTCATGCACGTTGAAAAGAATGTCTGCGACAATTTGGTTGGCATCTGCTGAACATACGGAAAGACAAAGGATGGTGTGAATGCTCGTCGCGACATGGCCTACATGGGAATCGTGCCCGGGCTTGCGGTGATTGAGGAGGATGGAAAAGGTCCGTACATCCCCGCCGCATGCTACACCTGCCCAAGAAGGAGAAAGAGGACCTTTGCAAATGTCTCCAAGGTATTAAAGTTCCATCCGGCTACTCATGAACATTAAGAAGCTTGTGTCCTTGGATGATTTGAAGTTGCTAGGCATGAAGTCCCACGATCGCCATGTCTTGATGACCCAAATGCTCCCGGTTGTAATAAGAAATATTTTGCCAGAGGATGTCGGGTTTGCAATCACGAAGTGCGTGTTACTTCTTCAATGTGATCTCCGCAGTTATTGACCCGACATGCTAGACAACTTGCAGAGTGAGGTGGTGCGGACTTTATGTCGACTTGAGATGCATTTCCACCGTCATTCTTCGACATCATGGTCCACCTTGTTGTTCACCTTGTTAGAGATTAAGATATGTGGACCCGCTTTCTTACGTTACATGTATCCGCTTGAGAGGTACATGGGTATATTAAAGTCCTACGTAAGGAATCGGTCAAGCCCGAGGTAGTATTGTGGAAGGTTATGGATCAAGAGGTTATTGAGTTTTGTGTGGACTATCTCGGGAAAAGACAAGAAATCGGTGTTCCTCTATCTCGCCACGAGGCGCATTTGTTGGCAAAGGAACCGTGGGTCGAAACTAACGAGGCCACGGTTTGATATGTATTGCAAAGCGCATCCGGCAGTCTTGCGTAATAGCGCAGAAGTTGCAGGTACATCGAGAAACACAAGTCGATATTACGGGGAGAGAATCCACATATGGATGGGCTTTCCATAATGCGAGAACACAACGATAGATTTCTCACATGGTTCAAACAAAAGGCGGAGGTCTCTGTTAGTGAGACTATCAAATGGTTGGTGATGGACCTAGATTTAATGTACAAACATGGCGAGGGTGCGATATTAATGGGTACACCTTTTACATGAAAGTCGATGGGAAGAGTACTGCTCAAAGCAGTGGTGTAAGCATAGATGCTTTGTCCGATGAACATCACTCAAAAGGAGGATCCTCAATGGCAATGAACTCTTACTACGGGTGATCAAGAAATTTGGGAGCTCGATTACGGAATATACCAAATTCCATTGTTCGATGTAAGTGGGTGGGACTTCCACATGGAGTGAAGGTCGACAAGAGAGGTTTTACCTTGTGGATCTAAACAGAGTCGCCTACAAAGAAGATCCATTCATCCTTGCGAAGCAAGCAAATCAAGTCTTCTACGTGTGATCCGCCAATCCAAATTGCACGTCGTCCCTTGTGGCAAGCGCGGATCGTTGGTGTTGAAGATATCGTAGATGAAGAAGAGTACGACCAATTTGATGAAATACCTCCGTTTGCGATGGGGCCTTTCTTAGCAGAACGACGACACACATGGAAGAAATTACATACGTGTAGATCATCAAGAAGGGTTGTATTGTAAATAAAAGGAGTACGTCAATGTATCGATTCGCTATGTGTTTGAAATATTTGTATTGTACATAAATGTAGTTTCGTGTTTCAAATTAAGGTTATGTGTACGTATGAAACTTTCACAATTTTTGTGAATGGATTGCAAGAAAAGAAGGCACTTTACATCAAATCATTTCAAAATTTTCAAAATACTTGAACTTTATTTGAAAAACATTTGACTTTTCTACTCTTTGAGGAAGTAACATTTGGACAAAGTGAATTTGGGCTTCTTTTTGAATGCCAACTCTTTTGCCAAAATCCTTTTTGAGAAGACTTGTAGTATCACAAGGTATATTCTGCAAAATTTCAAAAATTACAATTATATTTGCAAAATTTATGGCGTTTACTCTTTCATCACATATTTCAAAGAAATTCGCACTTCATGGTTTGTCCGAAAACAAATAGTGCGATGAACTACAATTGTGTCGGTTTTTAAAACCGGATAGTGATATGATCATTTATGTCGATTTTTTTAAAACCCGATAGTGATATATTCTATTATTTGTGTCGGTTTTTTCCAAAACCGATAGTAATAATAATTTTTTTGCAAATGCTTAATGATGGAATGCAATTATCCGTCGGTTTTTAGAAGAAAACCGATAGTAATACTAATTTTTGAAAATGCAGTGGAATGCAATTATCTGTGTCGTTTTTCGAAAAAACCCGATAGTGATACTAATTATTAGTATCGGTATTTTTAAAAAACCGATAGTAATACTAATTTTTTTTTGCAAATGCCTAACAGTGGAATTCAACTATCTGTGTCGGTTTTTAAAAAAAACCCCGATAGTGATATAGATTATTAGTGTCGGTTTTTTTAAAAAACCGATAGTAATACTAATTTTTTTTGCAAATGCCTAACAGATGAATTCAAGTATCTGTGTCGGTTTTTCAAAAAAAACCCGATAGTGATACTAATTATTAGTGTCGGTTTTCTTAAAAAACCGATAGTAATACTAATTTTTTTTTGCAAATGCCTAACAGTGGAATTCAACTATCTGTGTCGGTTTTTAAAAAAAAACCCGATAGTGATACTCATTATTAGTGTCGGTTTTTTTAGAAAACCGATAGTAATACTAATTTTTTTTTGCAAATGCCTAATGATGAATTCAAGTATACGTGTCGGTTTTTCAAAAAACCCGATAGTGATACTAATTATTTGTGTCGATTTTTTTAAAAACCGATAGTAATACTAATTTTTTTTTGCAAATGCCTAACAGTGGAATTCAACTATTTGTGTCGGTTTTTCCAAAAACGCGATAGTGATAGATACTTATGTGTGTCGGTTTTGTTAAAAAAACCGATAGTAATAATAATTTTTTTTGCAAATGCTTAACAGTGGAATGCAATTATCTGTGTCGATTTTTTAGAAGAAAACCGATAGTAATACTAATTTTTTGAAAATGCGTTGGAATGCAATTATCGTGGGTTTGAAAAAACCCGATAGTGATACTGATTATTAGTGTCGATTTTTTTAAAAAACCGATAGTAATACTAATTTTTTTTTGCAAATGCCTAACAGATGAATTCAAGTATCTGCGTCGGTTTTTCCAAAAACGCGATAGTGATAAATACTTATGTGTGTCGGTTTTGTTAAAAACCGATAGTAATAATAATTTTTTGGAAAATGCCCGATGGAATGCAATTATCGTGTCGGTTTTTAGAAGAAAACTGATAGTAATACTAATTTTTTTGAAAATGCGGTGGAATGGAATTATCCGTGTCGGGTTTCGGAAAAACCCGATAGTGATACTAGTTATTAGTGTCGGTTTTTTAAAAAAACCGATAGTACTACTAATTTTTTTTTGCAAATGCCTAACAGTGGAATTCAAGTATCTGTGTCGGTTTTAAAAAAAAACCCGATAGTGATACTAATTATTAGTGTCGGGTTGTTTTAAAAACCGATAGTAATACTACTTTTTTTTGCAAATGCCTAACAGTGGAATTGAAGTATCTGTGTCGGTTTTTTTAAAAAAAACCCGATAGTGATACTAATTATTAGTGTCGGGTTTTTTTAAAAACCGATAGTAATAGTACTTTTTTTTTGCAAATGCCTAACAGTGGAATTCAACTATCTGTGTCGGTTTTTCAAAAAAACCCGATAGTGATACTAATTATTAGTGTCGGGTTTTTTTAAAAACCGATAGTAATACTACTTTTTTTTTGCAAATGCCTAACAGTGGAATTCAACTATCTGTGTCGGTTTTTCAAAAAAACCCGATAGTGATATTATCTTATCTGTGTCGGGTTGGTGAAAAAACCGATAGTAATGTTAATTTTTATGCTAAACTAACAGTGGAATGCATTTAGTTGTGTCGGTTTTATTCAAAAACCGATAGTGATAGAATCATTTGTTTGGTTTTGTTAAAACCGACAAGAATGCTTTTTTTGCTAATGCCTAACAGTGGAACTTTGGCGCGCACCTCATTTTATTCCCGCCTCCCCACGCTCCTAACCATTGCCTCGCCGCCCGACGCTCCTAACCTAGCCCACCGCCACATCGACCCACGCCGCCCGACCGCCCGACTCCCCACCACACCGACGACCCCACTCCACCCCACGCCGCCTCCGCCGACGCCACCCTCCGCCCACTCCACCCCACGCCGCCTCCGCCCGACGCCACCCCTCCGCCCCACTCCACCCCCACGCCGCCTCCGCCCCACGCCGCCTCCGCCCCACTCCACCCCCACGCCGCCTCCGCCCCACGCCGCCTCCGCCCGACACCACCCGCCCCACTCCACCCCACGCCGCCCGACGCCACCCCTCCGCCGACGCAGCCCCACGCGGACGCCCGCCCCGACGCCACCCTCCGACCCGACGCTCGACGCCACCCCTCCGCCCGACGGCCCCACGCCGACCCTCCGCCTAACGCCACCCTCCGCCCGACGACGACCTTCGCCTCGACGCAGCCCACGCCGCCCTTCGCCGACGCCGAGGTAAACACGTCTTTGTCACCAAATTTTTGCTAGAACAAAGTCGCTTAATCGCCCGCAATATATTCTCTGATCTTCGCTTTGATTTCTAAACTTGAGAAACAGAAATGAAAAGCAAAGTCTTGACCAATGATAAATTAGACCAATGATGTTGCAAACAAGAATATGTTAACCAATTTATCGCAATTGATGTAACACAAAAATTATTGACCGGTTTGTATGTATATACTGGGGTGGGTCGATTTGTCTATTTGGTAGGATCTGCTTTAGTTTTGTCGGTGTGAATGTGTTTCATGGAGATTTCGCAAGGAGGGATGTGCCGTGAGGGATTCGAGGTTGAGACGGACTTATGTTGGATGTAGCTGCTTTGAGTTTGAATTTGATTTTATGTTCTAGGTTTTTCGAGGAGCAGATCTGTGATAGTTCGCTAGTGCTAAGTTCATATCCTTGGTGACATTAGAGTTGTATTTGTTCTTTTTACTTCATGTTGAGCACTTGTGACGCTTTAGATTCTCCGATCGCAGAGTTGTTCTAGTGAACAAGTGTGGAATGGGGTTTTTATGATCTGAAGCCTACACGAATGGTGTGACAAAAAAAGGAACCGTGAGTAAGAGATTATAGTGTTTTTTTCATTAACCGTGTTGGTGGTGCTTAAGTTTTACATGTTTTGCAATGTAAAAGAGTGGGGTTTGTTGAGCTCGGTGAAGGATACAATGCTAGACATGATGCTATGTTCTCAATGTTTTTCTCGTAAGTTATATGTATAGTAACTACTTGTTTTTCTATAGGTTCCTCGGTGTTTTTCTATAGGTTTCTCGGGGTTTTTCGTAATAAGGATCTTTTACGGTCTTAGGTATAATGTCTTGTTGTAATTTAAGTTCATTATTTTGTTGCATAATTACATTAGTATTGATTTTGTTTTCTTTGGGAATGAAGTGTGTGCTTTAATGGTTTTATCATATAAAATGGCACTTTCACTAATAACACATACACATCATGTTTTACCCTAGCAATAGGATTGTGTACATCATGCTATCTTAAAGTTTCGTAAACTGCTCAAGTATTGATTTATGTATTTAGTGATTGTTGAATGGACTAGATACTATAGAAAACATAATTCTTCATGACTCCCAACTATGCTTGACCTTACCATTATATAACTAGAATTCGTAGACATTATTTGTGCAAGATTTTGCTTGGTTAGTCTTTCTTACTCATTGCTATCATCCGTATTCTAATAATTGCATATTATTTTTCTTTTTCATCTCAAAGATATGTTAGAGTTTAGGTTATGTAACCTCGTCTCCTGCTCGAGAGTGCTTATTTATAAATATGCAGGAATGACATATTTATAAGCAAGCGATCTCGAATTGTCCACGATTTTGATAGTTGAGGATATGTGGTTCGAGCAAGTTCTCGACTGTTGTACAACTCACGAGTAGGTTTGGTAGTGTCTCCTGGTGTTCTCCGGATACACACCCTCTCGACGTGTTGTCGAGACATGTATCCGGAGAACAGCGGGAGATGTCTTGCCAAATTTTCTCCGAGTTGTACAACACCAGAACTTGTCCGAACCACATATCCTCGAATGGGATTAGGACCAAACCTATTTAGAGATTAGGAGTTATCGTTAGACGTATTCGTTGGTCAACATATAGACTTTTCTTGAAGATCATTCGCCATCTCATACTTACTCTCGCAATATGCTAGAACAATGACATGCTATGAATTATCCATTGACCTGTTGCTTGGATGATTTATTGTGAAGTTCACATAATAGCTACGAATTGCTTTCTCTCATGTCAAATATTTGTCCATGTTAGATAGGAAAACTCAAAATATCGTAATTAGAGAGCATCGGCTCATCGCGTAAAGAGTAGAAGGTGCTCCCGAGGGGCGCAATGAACTTCCGAGTGTCGAGCCGAGCCAAGTTCGAAATGTCGAGGCCGAGTAAGGTGAGGAAGGCCCGAGGACCGAGCAAAGGAGCCACAGGAGAACACCGCAAATTCTCCACTTCAATGCGACGGCGTTTGCAGGTCCTCCCAAGTGTAAGGGGCGATACCACTCATTCCTGCAACCGTGGAGGGAGAGAGTTCCCATAACGGTTAAGGATTGGAGAAAGGAGGTCGGCGGCGAGCGTAAGAACCTACTGTGGGACGAGGTTAAAGGAAAATGGATTATAGAAGAGGAGGATGAAAACAATGCCAAAGGTACGCCTTGAAGAGGATGGGTGTGGCTCTGAGGCACTTCAGGGGTCTACATGCACAGTGAGTACGTGCTGAAAGGCCGTGCACCATTCGAGAGGTATCCGTTCGTGATTACCGATGTTTGGGAGGAGTTCACGAGGATCAAGAGTACGCCCGAGGCAGAGGAGCTGAGACAGAGGAACGTTGCTACCCAGAGGCTGAACACGCATGCGCACCACCTCGGTTCATGTGGCTACAAAGGGAAGAAAGCAGAATGGGCACGACTAGCCGAGGAGTGCGCCAACTCCGGACAGCGATGCCTTACTCGCACATATGTGAGGAGCGGCACGGATCGGGTACTAGCGAGGACAAAGAAAACCGCGGACGGCGGTGGTAGTACCAAACCCCACTACACAAGCAAGTCGTCTCCGCCATCGTAAGATATCAAACTTACTACATTGCGAGAGACCATTCCTCGTATTTCAGATCTAATTCGTACTCGCTTATTGCGGGAGGAGGTAAGCGGAGGAAAGAGCAGGGACCTTTCTTAGCCAAGGGTCAAATGACATCCTATCCATCTGCGATCGGAAGCTCGACCATAAGGGCCTGGTGCTTGCCGCAGGTCGGGCATCTGAAGAAGTCCTACTTCCAAGATCTTGCCGAGTACGGATCAAGAACATGGGAGGCACGTCGGAGCGCTCAAGGACACGCTTAGGGAGCGGTGAGGAGGAGATCTCGGAGGAGATGAGGGAGGAGATGAGGTGCAAATGATGGCACGTGAGGAGGAGATGAGGTGGAGATGATGGCACGTGAGAAGCGCCTAAGGGCCGAGATGATGGCGATGATCTCCCCAGTCGAGCGGATGCCCCGCCTCTTCAGAGAAACCCGTGCCCCACCAAGTAGCGAGGGTTCCAAAATGATAAGTCCGGTCCCAGCTGAAGGTAATAATTAATTTTGCCTTACTTAATGGTGCGAGGTAACTCTTCATATGTTTTCTCTCAAGTTGCGAACTTTTTGCAGCGCCTACCAAGTGCCACCACCACGACGGAAGACGGATTTCTGTTGAGGTCGACGCGTGTTGCATTTCCATGCAAGGAGACCGACACGGTGCATGGTCACCTTTGGGGAAGGGCTACATGAGGTCCGGTGGACTACGCCCACGAAGCCTTCTTATCACATGTGCTTGAGTTCCCCAACGAAGACATCACCACTCTCGGGCAGCGCGATGTCGCTCATCAAGTGGCCCACGACAGCGCCGTCTTGGTCAAGGTAAACATCCTCACGTC
Source organism: Otatea glauca (assembly GCA_036346275.1). Classification (NCBI taxonomy): domain Eukaryota; kingdom Viridiplantae; phylum Streptophyta; class Magnoliopsida; order Poales; family Poaceae; genus Otatea; species Otatea glauca. Next base: position 5,424,659 of record CM070729.1, read on the forward strand.
TTACGTACCATTCAGAGTATTGCAACAAGTTACTTAATTATGCGCGTGCTTTGTAGGTTCCTACCGCACTGCGCCGCTCCCACGATCGTGACGAGCCCCGCACAAAGTACTGAGTGGTGTATAAAAGGACTAGCACGACAACCACGTAACCACCGAGGCCTCTGCTAAAAGGCTAGGCTCACAAAGGCCACATCGCCTCGGTACATGAAAAGCCCACTGCCCGGCCTCGGAGACTCCTTGGCCCGTAAAGGAGAGCCAAGATGCACCACGTGAAGCCTTATGAATTTAAGGCCTACGTACATGGAAAGCCCTTCGCCTCCCAAAGAAATTGAACGCTCTAGGCATATGGACTCGGATACTCCATGGATGGTACATTGACAAAGCGAAAGAGAGCGAGCGTGTCGACTTCAATGTTAGATACGAGAAGGGACATTTCCACCGCGAGGAGGATGGGACATTCCGATTAGTTTTGAGGATCTGCTCGTCTGCACAACCGATAGCCATCGATATTTCTATGCACGATCACGACGCCGTGAGTATCGCACCACGCTGTACGCGACCTTATGACTTCCATAGGATTTTGCATTACGCTTTTTAACATTCAATGCGAGTTGCAGGGCGATGAGGCAGCGGGTCGTGACGAATCGACAACTAGTTGGGTTCGTCGACCCTGAGCTTGTGTCCGCGACGATGGCTAGGCTTCAACCGAATGGGTTGCGGCTACATCAAGAGGGCATTGCAAGTCGAGTCGAAGAAGGGCTTCATTCTATTCCGCACCACGAGGAGTAAGTACTACTTCACTGCTCAATTACTTCTACACATTGAAACCGTATGTGAACTTATTTTCTTCACGCATACCATTTAATAAGCAACCATTGGGTTCTACTCGTGCTCCTTCCGAGCGACAACAAAGTGTACACTTTTAATTCGCTTGATAAGAGACCGATGGCCTACGCGATCAAGCCTCCTTTGGAGCAGTAAGTGCACCACTCTTATCTAACATTTTCTGTATTTAACTACATTCATTATTTTTTACTCAACGACATCTTTCCAATGTATATAGGGGTTTCAAGGAATACGTCGAAGCAGGAGGGACACACGACGACAAAAAGGGCTCCAAGCTGGAGTATGTCAGCTTCAAGGTACAAGTGGCTATCATATATAAGATTTAGATTTTCTGACATATTTTCTTTGTCTCTTAATTTATTTTTCTTTCTTCACAGTGTCATCACTGTGGCAGCGACGATCACTGTGGTTTGTATGTCATGCAACACATGGTGATCTTGATTGTCGGCTCGCACCGTTTCCTAAGGTAGTACATGCATATACAATTAGTCTTTCACATGGAAATTTGAAAACTCAAATTAGAGCACTCGTTTCTATCTTGCGACATACCGTTATCCCCGGAAGAGTGTAGACAAGACCTTGCACTCAACAAGATACGAGACCACTTATGCAGTGGTATGGATAGAATGCTTGTCGGAGGATGGACGGTTTAGAGATCCCAAAAGCTCCTACTAGACCGGATGTGAACAAATATTACATATCCGAATGCGATTGCATGTGTACTTATGGTTAAGCATGTTTACGTTCTATTTTGTTAACGAATGTGATATGTGTTTGTTGTAACAAAGTGTTCATGTTCTTTGAATGTGATATGTTGTCCTGTAATTTACGGTGAATGTGATATGTGCATATTGTGTGGAATATGTCTTTGATTAGAATGTGATAGCACACCACACCCTTCATCTCTGTCGGTTCTCACAAGAAAATGATAGAGATGTGACGGTCATCTCTATCGGTTCTTTGAAAGAAGCGATAGGATGATGAACTCATCTCTATCGGTTCTTTATAAGAAGTGATAGAGATGAGTATATTCATCTATTGGTTCTTTCAAAGAAGTGATAGAGATGATTATATTATCTCTATCGGTTCTTTTTAAGAAGCGATAGAGATGATCTGATCATCTCTATCGGTTCTTTATAAGAAGCGATAGAGATGATATCTTATCTCTATCGGTTCTTAAAAGAACCGATAGAGATAAGATATCATCTCTATCGCTTCTTATAAAGAACCGATAGAGATGACCATACTATCTCTATCGCTTCTTATAAAGAACCGATAGAGATGACCATATCATCTCTATCGGGCAAGGACCGACTGTAATAATGCCCGCCTCATCTCTGTCTCATGACTTTGTGTCACCACTAGAACCGACTGTGATGACGAAAAAGAACCGATTGTGATGTATATTTGTGTAGTAGTGTGAATCGAGTCGAGTTGGACAAGGCGAAGATATCATCAATTATATGGTGAAAGTCTTAATGCATCGACATTAAGAAAGAAGACGGCAAGTGACTATTTCTAGACTTATATTATCTTTGATTTAATTTGAGTTTAAGGATTTCCGTACTATTAAGAGGGATGCGATGTCGAATGACTTTTAGATGTGTCAAGTGCTCAAGTGATCCATCCTTGTGAAACTTAGAAAGAGTGGTGTTGGTGGTGCTGGAAAGTGAGAGTTGTAGGTCTTCCTTGAATTCTTTGTGAAATCTGTGTTTATCCTTTGAGTTTTGGGTAGTGAGACCTTGTTAATTGTGTAGACCTCGTTTTTAGCTTTTGATAGAGTCCAAAATCACTGAAATCGGAGTCCGGAGTGAAAAGTTATGCTCGTTTGCTCGGGTGGCGGTGCAATCCGGAGTATCCGGATATTCAATCCGGACATTCCGGGTTGACACCCTCGGTGGCTGCTCTCAGTCAATCCGGAGTATCCGGGGTTTTTTCTGGAGTCTCCGGGTTGTACCCAGCTGTCTCCAACGGCTAGTTTTCTTGGGACCTCTATTTAAAGCCCCCTTCTTCCTCACTTCAAAGAGGCTTTTTACCCTGTTGATTAGAGGTGCTATACCCTTGTTCTTGAGCCCCCAAAACACCTCTTTACCCTTAGATCTAAGTGATCCCCTTGTGAGAAGGGTTGGGAAGAGTTTGAGGAGTGAGGTACTAGGTTGAGTGAGTTTTTGAGTTGATTGAGCACTTGATTTCATCTCCAAGCTTGTTCTTCGTGAGCATTTGTTACTCTTGGAGGTTGAGGACTCCTAGACGGCTAGGAGGTCACCTACGAGCCACCGGAGCTTTGTGTGGTTGGCCGTGGGAAGTTTGTGAAGGCCGGTTCCGCCTCCGTAAGGGAAGGAATCAAAGGAGTGAAGACCGGCGAGTGTATTTGTGCAACACCGGGAGGAAGAGGGTTGAAAGAGACCCCGGCTCAAGTGTGACCGAGCCGCCTCAACGGAGACGTAGGATCCCCTCAAGGATCCGAACCGGGTGAAAAGTCATCGCTCCAAGTTTGCTTCTTACTCTTGCTTTAGTATTTGATTTTGAATCTTGAAATTGCCCGATCTACTCTATTGTTGTGTTTGGCTCTAGATCTACATCATCCCCAGGTACCTGATAGCATTTAGATCTTTTGTATTCAAGTAGATTGTTGAAAAATTGCAGGGATTTAAAATCTCATTTCGAGGTCTTAAATTCGGAGTATCCGGACTCAACTGGATAGTCAGGACATTTCGAGTATCCGAGATAAGTCCGGACACTCGGTCTCGATCCCTCGGTCCAATCCGAGTATCCGGACTCCTGACCCCTGACAGTCCGGACATATCGGAGTATCCGGATAAAAGTCCCGGACACTCCGGACTTAGACCCACGGGAGATTTTATTTAGCTGCAAATTTTTTATTCCGCTGCAATTTAGTTTTAGATATTTTAATTCGCCTATTCACCCCCTCTAGGCGACATCCCCTGTCCTTTCAAAACAACTAGAAAATGTTATCCTATGAAGATGTTATGATCTCCATATTGGGTATGAGTAGATAACTAGGAGTGGAAGCTAGGTAGGCTGGAAGGCCCATGAGACCATAATTTTGGAACTCAGCTGTGGTTGAATGTTCTGGGGTGCTATATCTAAACGTCATGAGATGAGTACCATTGATGTGCATTGAAGTCGTGGTATAACTGGTATGCTATGAGTAGGTGGGGAACGTTGTGAAGGACACCACGATTCGTCAGCTGCCAGGGTTGAGGTCTAATATTTGAATAGTGATAAACGTTCTACGGTCTTAACAGATGTTAGGATCGCTATGGATAAAGTGGCACAAACTTCATGCAGATTAAATAATGAATTCATGCCTGTTTCTTGGGTTGGAGGCTACGGAAGTTTGTAAGATCGAGAATGCCGACTAGAGGGGGGTGAATAGGCGGCTTTAAAAATTTCTTCTACTATTAATTAAAATCTCGCCTAAGTACCCTTATGTCAAAAATTAGATGATAATAGATGCGGAAGCGTTAAACTAAGGTTTTGACAATTAAAGACTAAGTCAACTAGGCTCACTAAGTGCATTAACTATTTTTGTCTCTAACAATAATTTGCAATCCTAAATACAAGCAATCAAACCATCAATTCTATGAATATAAATTACTTAAGTATAAATAAAGAATAGAATGTAAATTACAAGAGACACACCGATATTTTACCGTGGTGTTCGGAGACTTGCCAGTCTCCTCTAATCCTCATTGAGGCAAGCCCAAACCACTTTGGACCGGCTCCACGAATTAAGCACCCGCCTCGATTCCACTAGTGGTAGCTCTTTCCCCCTCCGGGTAGGTGAGCTATGACCTTCACAACTTTTTCGAGCCTTCTCACAATCTTCTTGAGAAGGTCATCGCGTACGACGCCTCCACACGCCGTCTAGGTGTCGGTAAACACTAAGAGTAACAAGTCAAGCCCTCTAGCTTGAACTCCACCAAGTACAACACATGTACAATGGTGATCACCGAGTGCAACACATGCACAAGGCTCCCCTCAAGTGCAACACATGAATAAGAGCCTCTCAATCCTCTCATAAATGCAACACATGCAAATATGGCTCACTCTTAACTCAAAAACCAAATGGAAGAGAGCAACATATGTACATAACTCCCACAAACCTTTCCCAAGGTCAGCAACACCCAAATACCAGCCCCAAGGCTCCTTTTATAGCCTCTCCAAAGAAACTAGCCGTTGGGGGGCAAAAAGCAGTAAAAAGTGCAGTAAACCCGGTGCTACCGGCCTTTAGGCCAACGGCTAGAAAAACTAGCCTTTTTTCAGAAAATCTGGTGCTACCGGGCTTCGGGCGATAGCACCGCCTTTTTTTTTCTTTTTCTCGAGCTAAAAATACGCGTTCTGGAATTTTTACACCGTCTCTAGGGCGGTGTACCGCCCCGGGCAATGCTACCGCCCATCTAGGGCCGGTAGCACCGTTCGGGCGGTGCTGCCGTCCATGTAAGGGCTGTGCTACCACTGCTATAGGTACTAAAATGGTCATAACTTTTTACTGCGAACTCCTATTTGGGTGATCTTTGACTCTATGCGAAGCTTATCAAGTGGGCTACAATCTTCACCTATTTTAAATATTTAAGCAATCATAGATATTTTAAATATCACAAAAAACAAAGATTCTAGTGTAGTCATTCAAGTCAAAAATCTGATTTCTCGAAATCCCTCACATATACTTGATCAAGAGTGTGACTACAAGCTAGATAGAGTCAATAAGATCAAATATTGAGCCATATGATGATTAACTCATGATAAAAATAATTTTGCAAAACACATTTGCAAATTTTAATCAAATGCTCCAAAATCAAATGCATGAACACCAATATAAACAAGAGCAATCATGATCATATCTTTGAGCCATGTGATGATCAACACATGCTCAAACCAATTTGCAAACACATTTGAAAACCCTATTCACACGCTTAAATATAAGATTCAATTAAACCATATTTTGCAAAAACTCATTTTACAAACATAAAGTATAAACCTATCTTAGTCTTTGTGATGATCAACACATGATCAAATCACAAGCTAAGACTCTGATGCATGAGCTCTATATTTGTAACACATGCAAATATCTAGCTCCATGCAAATAACCACCTAAACCAACTTGCATGAGCTATCTCCCTTTTGCAACACATTCAAATTCATAGCTCTATGCAAAAACCAAATCAAGATTCAATAAGAAGCAAGCATGAGCTCCCTTATTTGCAACACATGCAAATACTTAGCTCATACAAAAACCAACCAAGAGAGTGAGCTAGAGTGAACCGGATTGAGTTCATCAACACATGATGAAGCTCAAGCTATAAGACTCGACCCTTCTTAATAGTACGGTAATCTATACTAGCAATCTGTTCTCCCATCCAAACACCGAGACCGGTAAAAGACTAAGAACACATCCTTAGCCCTAGCTAGTTATACCTTTACCTCTCGCAACCACTTGGAGCTTTCATGATGACCAATCATCTTCTCTCCAATTCGGGATCTTTATCTTGTTCATCAACACATGATGAACTCCCCTTGTCTTAGCTTTGGGATCCTCTCTTGACGCTCATCAACACATGATGACGTACTTTTCACGTTCATCCATATCAACCTTGAACTTAACCTATTTCAAACTCATTGAAAATATTAGTCTAAAATATATGGTTGTCTCAATCATCAATGCACTCCATTAACACATAATGGATGCTCCCAAGATCGATTGAGCACAACCCAAAGACAATTGATTGAAAGATTAATTTTGTCTTGAGTATACTAATGCAACTAATGCTTCATATACTCAAGAACTTTCGATTGCCCTAAGATCAACAAAGTGAACCATGAACACATAACTAGTTCTTTGTTGATTGAATAGCAACCGAACACAATTTAAATTGTATTTAAATTGGCATGAGTATATATCAACTACACAAGTTTCATATACTCAATTCGATGGAATCTAAAAGTAATGATCCAATTTATATAAAGTGGTGGAAAGGGATCAATACTCTTAAGACCATTAATTACATAATAAACTCCGTTAGATGTGTACATACAAATAATTGAACTTGAATCAATATACATATATTCAATTTTTGATTGCTTTGGAGTTTATTCTATATTGCCATGAGTATACTACAACTACACAAGTTAAATATACTCAAGGGGTTGTTTCAAAGTAAATGATCCTTACTATAGAAAGATGAATTAGATCAATACTATTGAAACTTCAAGATTAAGCATAAACTCCCCCTAAATATGTGCATTCATGTATATATGGAGTCGGAAACAAAATGCACATCTTAAGGTTAAAACAATGGTAGAGTTCACCCTTTGTCTTAAATGCAAGGAATGTATTTAGAAATAATAAAGTTGCATTGGATACATACTTTTTGAATTTCCATTTCTCTTTTTCATGAGACTATTCAAAAGTATACTCAATAAACATGTTAGTCTCACATTTAGATTTATCAATAAAATCATAACATATTTGACATCAAAGAATGCAACAAAATATGATAATATGAACTCGAATGCATACCTTTGATATTTCCATCTTTTTTATCCACATGAAACTAATAAGAGTTAAGCTCAACAAAAGAGTTAGTCTCATAAAAGATTTGTCATTAATTAACAATTGAGACTAATCAATATTATGATTATCAAAAGAGTTAGTCTCAATATTAGATTTGTCATTAACACCAAAACCAACTTAATGGAGCTTGAACTTTCAAAGCTAAGTCTGACTCATATACGGGTGCTAGTAGTACTTTTGATAATTGAAAATCAGAAACACAACTTTACATAATAAAATCCTATTTTCTGAAAAAGGGTTTGAGGAAGGTATACATGAGATAGATGTGGAAGAAATTCATATGATGTATTTTGTTATTAATGCTTGCTGAGTAGTTTTGAACTCATTCTCGCTTAACTCCTCCTGTGCTTAGAAATCGATCCTTATGGACTTGCCGATCAGGGTTACGAGGGGGAAGACTACCAAGAGAACTAGATTGTTGGGTGGACCCTATATCAGTTCTCACCGATCTACAGGGTACTTAGTACTTTATGTATTGACTTTTGTTGTAATTAGATATTATGCATGACTCGTTGTATCTAGACGTGTAGCCCTGCGTGGTAATGAATTTAATAAGTTTCTATTTAGTCTCTAATTGTTGTCCGCTGCAATACTCTGAACACGATGTATTAACTAATAAAGTATCGGGTGCTCCTGACATTTTGTTTGCTAATATGCCGAGATCAGTGTAATTTTCGTACAACCGTCATTACCCTAAGGTAATTATGCGGGTCGACACAAACACTGTGTTGTTATAAAACATATATTTTTTAATGATCTTATTCACAAATATATGACATATTTCATTGCACTATTAGTGCGATGTTCGCTCTGTATTCCTAATAAATATTTATCCTACTTTATATTCTCTACATGGATGTATTAGATATAGTGCTCATAGATAATAAATAGAGGTAGTCTAATTATTTTTAATATCTACTTAATCTATATGCGAAAAGAAAATATGACCTATAAAGTTGGACAGAAGGAGTACAATAATAGGCAACCTTTGCAAAGAAAGAAGGGTGACGGAAGCCCAAAATCTCCTTGACTTGATGGTACATACAGGTGCGAATCCTGTCGTTATTTCATATAATACACTAATTGATGGGTATCGCTTAGCTGATAAGATGGATGAAGCGACGAAGTTACTTGACTCTTATGGTCTCGGTTGGCTTGAAACCTAATTGTGTTACCTAATATAATACTTTAATTCATGCCTACTGAGATGGCAGTACAGAGGATGCATTTAAGCATATTCAGAGAAATGTTGAACAAGGAACTTAAGCCTGGAGTTACTATGTATAACATAATACTGCAAGGGTTATTTCAGACTGGGAGGACAGCTGCTGCAAAAGAACTCTATCTCAGGGTGATCGAGGAATACAGTTGGATATTATCATGTACAAAATAATTCTTGGAGGACTTTGTAAAAATAATTGTGTCGACGGTGCACTCGGAATGTTTCAGAGTCTTATGTTCTAAGGAATGTCAACTTGAATTAGGACTTTCAGTATTATGATTGGGAGCCTTGCTTAAAGTTGGCAGAAAGGATGAAGCTATGGATTTGTTTGGTGTTATCTCAACGCACGGTTTAGTGCCGGATGTTGTGACCAACAATTTGATGATAGTAGAACTCATAGAAGAAGGGTTGCTAGAAGAGTCCGACGATCTGTTTTTTGCCATGGAGAAGAATGGCTGTGTTTCAGATTCCCGTATGCTCAATGCTATAGTAAGGAGGTAACTGCTAAGAGGTGAGGTAAGCAGGGCTAGCTGGGGCTTACCTCTCCAAAATTGTTAAAAAGAACTCCTCGAAGCTTCTACTGCTTCCTTGCTAATATCGCTTTCTCGAGGGGAAAATACCTGCAACATGTGAAGTTGCTCCTGATAAATATCATTTTCTTGTGGAACCAACCAATTGCTGAATTGTTTCTAGCAATGGTTTTCTGGCTGATGAGAACAGCGTGGGCATTTTCTTCAAAAGCGAAGTGTAAATATCCTTGTACAAAAATACTTGTCCTTTTTTTTGGGCATAATTTCTTGCAGATATATATGTCGTGTTCGAATTGCAGAAAAAAATGATGATCTTACAAATTATTTTCTTATGTTCTCTGACAGTGAAGTTCAATAATCATGATATGCCAATGGGTTGAAGAAGGTCAGCTCACCTAATTCAAGGAGTATTTCAGCAAGGCCGTACATTTTAAGATGAGGACTTTATTGTGAATGATCAGGTATTCTTTGTCATCTTTCGAGGTGAATCATGAATGTCTTTGTTTCTAGAGCCTTCTTTTAAAACGTAAAATTACAGCCTTCTTTTCGAACGTAACATTAGTGCCTTTTTATGTTTATCCTTTTTCCTGCCATTGTCTGCTTGGTTCTGTCTGTTCTGCAGGCATTTGGTTTGCTTCGAAAGATGAGAGCAGTGGTGCATGAATCATTTAACATCTGCGTGGGTCACTTGGGCCCTTCGCCACCTTCAGAAATCAGAAGCATCCTTAATATGGAATGGACAGTGGCATCCGGCTTCACTCGATCAAGGGGCTCTGCGCCAAGAAGAGGGCTGGTGAGGTCACTGAGTTGAGGGTGTCCCAGAAGCAGCTACGATGATGAAAAGAGTTTGCAGTTTTGCTGTGATCTGAAATTCAAGAGGATTTGTGGTTGCTAGATAGTGTTGGAAAATTAACCTGGTCTAATGTTAATTTAATTCCACAGTTACAAAATAAAAACACGGTTAAATATTGCGTCTACAACAAGATTACTAGCAGACAGCAAATATTCAATGAGTACATAACATGCTAATAAAGAAGACACACCTACACGTGCTAGATAGCTCAACTGATACATATGTGTAAACAATACTATCGTAGTGTCGCGTTTTGAGCGCCGCAAGTAAATTTGTAAGTCTAGGGGTCGTTGTTCCACTCCTCGAATGGTTAGACTCGTGAGTCCAAAATGTATACTTGGTTGGTGAAAGTCCCTACTCCATTCGGATGGCGATTGTATTGCTTTTGCACTATGTTTTTCTGCACGAGGCCCTAAATGACTTAGTCTCCTCGTGTTCTTATGTGTCCTCCCTTTGAATCGCTTAGTCCCGCCTCCTTTATATGTGAAGGAAGGGAGGTTACATCGAGAGTTGGGAGGAAGAGCGAGGTGACCTATGTTAGAGCTCCGGTCCTTAAATCGCCCCGTGGACTGTCGCCACCCGCCTTGCCCATGCCGGGTTGGTAGCCTTGGTGGTCGGGAGGTTAGGTATTCCCGGAAATAGCGTATTTGCCCTCTGTGACCTTTGCGACGCCGACGTTGCGGTGCGTGACGTTGGTGCCGCCGAGGGAGCGTGCGTCAGATCTTACGCGTGATCGTTGATGGGCCGGAAGCTTTGTCTTCGCGATCACCGGATCTACTTGGGAAGGAGCTACCGCCTTGTATAGTCACTCCGATTGACCTCATTCGGGGGGTACGTGGCGGTAGGCCGATGAGGACCTGACACGCGGCCCTCGGCGTCCGTCACCCTGGTTCGGTTGGAGTCGGGAGATCCCGCCCGCCAAGAGGGTCGAGAGCTGCTGTCGGCCGGAGTCGGGATCCCGCCCGCCAAGAGGGGTCGGAGCGCCGTCGGTCGGATTCGCTTCCCTGGCGATCGGGAGCGGATGTCTTGTGCTTGATCTCATGAGCGATTCGGTCGGTGGCGGGCGGCGCGCGCCTGTTGGGTTGGAGATATGCTTGAGGCGGCCGCTCGCCGCCGGGCTGTTAGGGTACCTGTTATTAGTATTCGTCAAGAGCCCCCAACCCCGAGCGATTTCTGCAGATCGGTTGGGGGTTGAACTTGGACGAAAGTGGTGGCGGGCACGGTCGGTCGGTCCGCCGATCCGGTTAGCGATTTCGTCGGTGTGCCTCGTTGATCCGACGGCTGCCACGGAGTTTGGCCGGGGCATTTGAACCGCCGAGGCTTTACTCGCCTCGTTGCGCATGCCGAGTATAGTTTGCGCGCCCGCCGCTAGTCTTCTTGATCGCCGGGTTACGTGAAGGACGCCGTTTTCCAAAGACCCGCATTTACTCGAGACGCTTTAGCCTCCTTCGTCAGGGTATATATATGTGCGCTGTAGCTTGCTTGAAGGAGATGAGAGCTCTTTCTTCTGTTCTTTCAAATGGCTTCGAGACACCCTCTAGTCTTTAGCTTCGGCGATGGCGTCGCGGTGGAAGAAGAAGATCCTCCGCCGAGCTTTGGGCTGAGTTCGACCAAGCGATGGCCGAGCTTAGGGAGGAAGAAGCTGCAGCCCGCGGACGCCGCTACGTTGACGCTTTGCCGAGGCCGTTCCGAGGCTCGATGTGAGGCCCCCATTTTTGATAAATCAATACCAAAAATGGATACCATGTGCATACTGAGATTAGTCCCATGATCGTGAGCTAGTGCGCACAAATACAAATTGTTATCACAGTCATACACAAACTTTATTACACAGCTGAAGTAAGATTACATATTATTTTTACAATACCAAAAGTAAAACTGCAGTGGAGACAACATCCTGTAGTGTGCCTTTTAACCCATTGTCCCACAGCAATCGACAAGGAAAATCCTTAGAAATAGTCATCGTTAAATTCCCGTATCTGCATCAACGTAAGATTCGTCGGGGAAATCTGTTTCTTCACCTAAAAATATCAACAGTGGCAAGTTGAGTACTTACGTACTCGCAAGACTTATGCAAGACCTAAAATACATGCAGGCCATTTCAAAGAAAGGCTATTAAGGTTAATTTGCACAAAGCTGGTTTGAAATGTAAATACAGAATATTAGATTGCAAAATGAAATTTAAATAAAAGCAATTTAATATTAAAAGTGATAGAATGTAAGCATCAATAAATTACGAATGTTTGGGTATACTGATCATACTTAAAATCATTTCTTTCCGCACACAATGAAATGACCAACACGTGGTAGAAACCACTTTTAGGAAAATAAGCAAAGCATTAACTATGTGATGACTTTACCAAGTGTCCATGATCATGACGCGCTAATCGATTAGTTTTACACTCTGCAGAGGTATGACTTTCCCACAAGACATGGTGACTCTTTGAGCAATCGATATTTGCACACCGCCTTTGTGTGTGCTGAGAGTCATGTTATAACTTTTACATTATTTAAACCTAACTTTGCACCAAAGACGATGACGACAAACCCATTTTGTGGAGTAAGAACTCGAGCATAGAAATGATGGAACTACCTACAATATGGCGACATCGTTATATTGGTAGACGTTTAATCCATGATCACCTCGGTGTGGACGTCCGTCGAGCAATTCATTAAGAAACAACTCGTACTACTCCGGCCTTCCAAGTGCAAAGCTAGTTTTAAACAACTTAATAAGTTAGAGCTGTCCCATACCAAAGACTTGTGGTTGTATGAATTTTCTTGGCCTCAAAACAACTCATAGTTCGGTCCTTAATCCGACACGGGCAATAATCTCCACCCTATTCTACGTGCAAAACATGCACACACGGCTATTGCCAATAATTGCCCGCATCTAAATCATAGTTTTATTTTCATTTTCCAACCAAATACCAACCACAAAAATGGTCATACCCATTTAAATGTTATATCCAAAGTCTTTAATCATTTCACGCTTTAACTCATTTAGCTTTGGCTAAGCATTTCACTAAATGTGAGTAACCCAGATTGACATTAAATATTGTCTAAGCTAATCTAGGGTTTTCAAGGTTTTCAATTTCCTACTTATCAAGGAAGTTCTATAAGTCTACTGGTACAATTACCATTACTCAAATATAGCAGACTTTAATAAAATAAAGTATGCGATAAAACACTTAATGAAAACATTTATAAAACTGGGATCAATATGATCAAAGGGGTTTGCTTGCCTTGTTGATTTTCCTCGACTTGAACTCTCGGTCGTCGAATGTACGGGTTAAATCGGGTTCTACACGTCAGAAGGCGACATAGAATAAATACCAAATTTCAATAAGGCCAAAAGAAATCAGATGGAAATATTCAAATAAAATAATTTCATAATTTCAGGAATGGTTACATGAGTTATTTGTTTTCTTTTGCAATTTAAAGATTTGATCTATTTAAACCATTATTGCATTATTTTCTACTTATTTTATAACTTAGATTTTTCTTATAACACACCCTAAGTATTTTTACAGATTCTAGTTCCTGAGATTACAAGGATTCTAATAAAATTTATTTTACTAATTTTGGAGGTTATTTGCAAAATTTCCATGAATGGCATATTTCTAACCTTTACTTTGAATTTAAATTCGAATTTCAAATAAAATTCAATTCTGAAATATTTTTGCATATTCTGAATCTACTGGATTTTAGATGAATTTAGAATTTTATTTCATCAAATTTGGTTAAATGATTTGAAAGATATGGCTAAATGAATATCTAGGTTTTGATTAAATACTAAAATCGAAGATTGCGAAAATGGAAAGTGCGCTTGCGCGAAAACGCGCTTTCCATTTCGGCGGAACGCGCTTGAGGCGCCGACAAGCGGGCCATCATCGGGCCGACCGATGCTACTATTGCTGCTACGACGCTGCGGTGCACATGGATCGCGCCAAGCGCTGCGGCCGACAGCGCGGTCGCGATGTCACGGCGCTGGCGCAACAAGACGCGGCCGACAGCTGGGCCCGCTTAGCGGTGACCAGCGAGCAGCGGCAAGAAGACGAGCCACGCCGGCGGCGAGCACGGCGGAATCACGAATGGGTTCGGATTCATGCTCAAGACACTTGTGCGCATCTTTGGGTGGTGGCGCCGGCCGAGATGGCGGAGGCGGCTCGCCACCGAGAGGGGCGGCGAGCTCACGGCCACCGGCGTTCGCAAAACGAGACCTTCCCGAGCTTGAAGATCACTACCAAAAGCATCAGTGGACTTCAAGGATCCCATTTATGGGTTTAGTTCAAAGAATGAGCGGCGGAATAGAGGTCTCACCGTGCGCGGTGGCGGCGGAAGAAGAACACGGCGAAGGAGCTTGCCGGGGAAGAATGGGTTTCGGCCGGGGCTCGGGATAAGTTCCTGGAGGCTCTAGGATGCTTCAGGCCGAAGGAATTGGATTGGAATGGACTGAGGCGGAGGATTGCGAGTTTTGACCTCTTTGTGGTTTTTGCCGTCGCCGGAGAAGACGACCAAAGCAGCGGCGGAATGGGTTTGCGGGGGGCACGGCTAGGCCTACGCGAACGCACGAGAGGGGTTTATATAGGGAGAGAAAGGCGGTTTCTTGGGTGAGAGAAAAACCGAGAGCGACGCGTCGCTACTGAGAGAGCGAGGGAGAGAGGAGAAGAAGACGCCGTTGTCGCTGACGTGGGGCGAGCTGGCAGCGGCTGTTGGTTGAGGTGTCTCACCGACAGCCCGGGCCCACATGTCGAGAGCGAAAAAGAACTCGAGAAGCCTCACGACCGAACGGGATTTCAACGGAAATTTCAACGTTCAAACGGGCACGAAAAATTATGAAATTTTACCATAGGTCGGCAAGGATATTACCAGCCTCCTGAAAAATTTCGACATTTTATGATGCATGATGATTTTTATAAAATTCTGACATTGCAACAGTTACTGCATTGCCTATTCTGTTTTTATTTTAATTTGCGATTTAAATGAAGTTATTATTTTACAAAACTTTTTATGATGATTTAAAATGACATTATACACCTTCTGTAAAAATTACAGATTTTAATTATTATTATTTAATTTTTAAAAATTCTGACATTACTGTTTTCCAGATTATTTATTCACTGTTTTCGAATTTTTAAAATTATAAAATGATTTAGTAAATTCTTAATATTTTTACAGGAGGTTGATACTGTTTTGATGTCGGCAAGATAAAAATTTTGGGTCAGGATGATCTACAGATATTTTTACCAAATTGTTTTACCATTTTACCCTGAGATATTTACTCATGATTATCTTTGATTAATTGTTATTTTTATAAATTCAGCTTACCCACCGACTTAAGCAAGCTGAGGAGAGCCCTCAGATATTTTTAGAAACTTTGGTAAATTTTTGTTGAATTAACATTTTTACTTTTTACCATTTTCTATTTACTATATTCTTCATTTCACATTTTGCATTAAAGAAAAGCCAAAAGAATATTCAGAAAATCCAGGAAATTCAGAAATTTCGAAAATAATACACAAAATATTTTTATTTCATTTTTCTTTATTTTATGATTTTTGAGGCTGTTACAGATCTACCCTCCTTACAGAAATCTCGTCCCCGAGATTTGGAGATGACTAGAAAAAATCGGGAACTCTTGGCGAAGGTGATCTTCTCTTTCCCATGTAGCTTCGTCTTCAGTATGATTGCTCCATTGCACCTTCAACATCTTGATGGTCTTGTTTCTTGTTTGGCGTTCGGCTTCTTCCAAAATACGAACTGGATGCTCCCGATAAGATAAATCTGGTCAAGATCTATCCTTCCAAATCGCCGAGGTCGGAGGAACACGAAGGCATTTCTTAAGTCGAGATACATGGAAGACGTTATGAACGTCCGATAGTTGAGGTGGCAATTTAATTGATATGCCATCTCACCCATCTTTCCAATGATCTCAAACGGTCCAATGAATCGAGGAGCCAACTTCCCACGGATTTGAAATCGGCGAATTCCACGAAGAGGCGAGACTTTGAGATAAACATGGTCACCAACTCGAATCGAGTTCACGATTTACGATTGTCGGCGTAACTCTTCCGACGAGATTGAGCTTCTTTCATCGGCTTTTGATCATGTCCACTTGCTCTTGAGCTTCTTGAATAAGATCTGGGTCAAGAATTTTCTTTCTCCAACCTCGGACCGAAAAAGAGGGGTTCGCATTTTCTTCCATCTGGCGCTTCAAAAGCGACACTTGCGGACTAGATTGGAAGCTGTTATTATAAGAGAATTCGCGAAGGCCAAACTTTTCTCCCAATTAGAGCCGTATGACAAAGACACGTGCTCTTAACATGTCTTCCAAAATCGATTGGTCCTTTCCGCTTGTCCATCTGTTCGAGGATGATAAGTCAGATCAAATTCACTTAGTCCCGTAAGACAGTGCAAACTTTCCCGTAAACGAGAGTAAAGCGGGAACCTCGGTCGAAACAATTGTCTTTGGGACGCCATGAAGACGGACAATATTCTCCGATACAACTCGGCAAGCTTATCTCCGTAATGAGTAGTCTTGACCGAATAAAGTGAGCCACTTTAGTCGACGGTCAACGATTACCCAAATGGAATCATGCCCTTTCACGGTTCTTGGCAAACCAAGAATAAAATCCATGCCGATATCTTCCCATTTCCACTGGTATCTTCAAAGGTTGCAAAGTCTGCGGGGCGTTGATGCTCGGCTTTGACACACCGCATACATCACGATTGCGACATATGCGGCGATATCCTTTTCAAACCGGGCCACCAATATTCTCGACGGAGGTCTTGATACATCTTTGTACTTCGTGGTGAATTGAGAGGAGACTCATGGGCTTCTTTGAGAATTAACTCTTTAACCCCGGATCATCGTGAACATATATTCGATTTTCGAACATAAGCACTTCATCTGAACTTTCATGGAATTTGAATTCCTTTCCTTGCTTCAACTCTTCACGGATTTTGATAATTGCTTCATCTTTGAGCTGAGCAGATTTAATCTGGGATTTAAGGGTTGGTTGCACCACTAGAGGCGCCAAATAACCTTTTTCGACAACTCCCAAATTAAGCTTTTGGAAATCTTTTACGGATCGGATTGATCGGTCAAAGATGAAACAGAAAGGCAATGAAGTTTTTACTCGAGCATCAGCTACGACATTGGCTTTACCAGGATGGTATTGAATGCTAAGGTCGTAATCTTTTATCAACTCTAGCCACCTTCGTTGTCTTAAATTTAGATCAGGCTGGGTGAAGAAATATTTCAGACTCTTATGATCTGTGAATACACTGCATTTGTTTCCAATCGTAATGACGCCAAATTTTCGGGCGTGCACTACCGCAGCTAATTCGCATCATGAGTCGGATAATTGAGCTCATGAGGTCGCGAATCGGCGAGAAGCGTAAGCTACGACTTTTCCTTCTTGCATAAGCACACACCCAAGCCCATTCTTTGAAGCATCACAATAAACATCAAAGCTTTTATGGACATCGGGTAACACTAGCACAGAGTCGTTGTTAACCTTTTCTTTAATTCCGAAAACTTCCTTCGCATTCGGTGTCCACTCAAACTTCTTTTCTTTCTTGAGAAGTGGGTCAAAGGATCGAGCGATTTTAGAGAAGTTCTCGATAAAGCGGCGATAATATCCCGCTGCATCGAGAAAACTTGAATTTTGGAACGGATTGAGGAGCTTCCCGGTCTAAAACAGCTTTGACTTTATCGATCAACGAAATACCACCTTCGAAAGAATATGACCAAGGAAAGCAACTTTTAGCCAAAATTCACATTTTCGAATTTGGCATAAAGCTTATGCTCGAAGCTTTTCAAGAACCTTACGCAAATGATGCGCATGATCTTCTTGATTTCGAATAGACGAGGATATCGTCAATGAATACCACTACGAACTTATCCAAATACTCCATGAAAACTTTATTCATGAGGCACATAAAATTAGCAGGAGCATTTGTAAGTCCGAAAGACATCACGGTATATTCATATAGACCGTAACGAGTGGTAAAAGCGGTTTTAGGAATATCTTACGTGCGATTTTCAATTGATAGTACCCATGTCTTAAATCAATTTTTGAAAAGATTTGGGCACGGTCAATTGATCAAATGATCATCGATACGAGGCAAAGGATATTTATTCTTAATTGTGACATCATTCAATGCACGATAGTCCACGACATGCGTATTCCACCGCCCTTTTAGGCACAAAAAGAATGGACTACCCCAAGGAGAAGAGCTAGGTCGAATAAAGCCTTTTCTTAATCGCTCTTGAATTTGATTCTTTAATTCAACTAACTCATCCGGGGCATTCGATAAGGGCGCTTGGATATAGGCCTGTCCCAGGACAAGATTTATGACAAACTCTATATCCCTATCCGAGGCGGGCCCGCAACTCATCCGAAAAACATCGAGAACTCGGAGACAATTGGAATCGCCAAGATCTTTTACTATGGTGAACAAAGGAAGCTTGAGAATTCAAGAACTTTGGATGGAAGAGAAATGAACTGGAATTCCTTCAGTATAACCAAGGAAATAGATCGATTGGCACGATCTATGCATCCTTTAAACTTAGACAACCAATCCATACCAAGGATTACCTCTAACCCCGAGGTTTCTATAAGGATAAGGTCGAGATGAAACATAACTCCATTAATTTCAATGCTAACCTTAGGACAAAACTTAATTGAATTCATGGTGAACCGAGGAATAGATTATCATTTTGGCGAGAGGAGATCAACTTCTAAGTTATTACGATCGGCAAATTTCTTAGAAATAAACGAGTGCGATGCTCGTAATCAAATAATACCAAAGTAGGTACCGAAAGTGCAGAAACATACCCAAGATTACATCGGCGCTTCGCTTGCTTCTTCACGGTCACATGATGGAGACGACCGCTACTCGCACCGCGATTAAGAGGCTGCAGCTTGACAACCTGAGAATTTCAGCTCGAAGGTCGACAGGGGTCTCTGAACTCCTGCGCGACGATCGCGACTGACGCTTGACCTCTTTTAGGCGTGCATTTGCATAATGCCCACGCTCTTTGCAATGATAGCAGTCACACCGTTTGCGATTCGAACTCGTAAGTCCTTCCTTCATTGCTACTAGAGGACGAACAGGAAGATCTGGGGCCGGGTGCACGACCTTGACGCCTTTCTTGTCTGCTGCCGACGAGGCAGAGGAGGTCGAACATTGGTCGGTGACCAACGCGGCCTTAGCAAATTGGTGGCGACTTTTCGCGCCATCCACTTCCTCTTTCGACTTTCCATAACATCACGCGAACTATGCTCGGCGATTATAGCCTTGTCCACGAGTGTTTGGAAGTCGTGGAAGTCATGAATGGCGAAGATGCTTAACTTCATTATTGATTGTCCCGAAGTGCTCGATTCTTGGGCTTCGAGCGATCGACGATGACGCATAGCGAGCAAGGTAATTAAAGCGGTGAAGATACTCCATTACGGACATATTTCCTTGACGCAGGTCAAGAAATTCCCGTCTTTTTAAATTTACCAAGCTCGAAGGAATATGCGTCTTCACAAAGCTTCTCGGAAAACATCCCAAGTAACTTCTTGACCTTGGGGCCTTGCCGCTTGGAAATTTTCCCACCAGACTGCAGCGGCTCCCTGGAGTTGGTACGATGCATAAAGGACCTTCTCATGATCATTGCATTGGGCAATGGTCAACTTGCTTCCAATAGCTCGTAACCAATCATCGTCTGTGGATCGATGAAGATGAAAAGGTTGGAGGCCGAGTCTTCAAGAATTCTCCCAACTTGGGTGATGAGGGTTTTCACCAAAACCGGGCCTAGAACTTGAAGCACCAAGGTTACTCACACCTTGCACCATTCTTTGAAGCAACAGGTATTCGTCTCGCGACCTGTTCTATCATCGCAAGCACTTGGGCCATGGTTGGCGGCCCGGCAAGCGCCCTTCCGAACTTCTTCATCTTGAACTTGAGGAGCGGCGAATCCCGACGGCTTGGACGACGCGACGAAGATCCTCTGACTGCCGACGGATGGATGGATTAGGTTTTGGTGGAGTGGCGAAGTCACTGGCCGAGGGTGAGTTTCCGGTTTCTCACTCCCGTAATCTCATCCAAGGACCGGGTGCTGAGCATCTGGAACAAGATTATTAATGAATTAAGATCTACTTTAATTTTAATCTCGGTTGTTACCAAATGTTTTAAAAGCACAACTTGATTACTATTATTACGGATCACAACGTCGTAAAAATATTAGCGAAAGTTAAATATTTACTGAGTAGGAACCAAAAGCACACAAAACAATATAAAGCAAGAACTTTATTTCACTTCATAATATTCACAACCAAAACATAGCATTTATTTTTGACGTTACTACATAAAGGGGCACAACCAAAACCTCTTCTAATACTACTCATTATCTAGCAACTCACTGGTCGCTACTATCCCTACGACTAGAACTCTCGGCATCGGGAGGATAAGGGGTCTCTCGATCACGACGCTCTGCGGCCTCCGAGGCGCGCGGAGGAAAACTATGGGGTCTACTCGATGCTCGGCAACCTAGGGCGACTCCTATCATCGACATCCTCGCTGGCGACACCTAGGTGGTGCGGGGTGTCGTCGGGCGCAGTGTCCGAGGAATTGCCCTGAGGCGAGCGAGGAACAATACTCGGCAACACGAGCGCGATGGCATTCTCTAGGAATGCTACACGGCGACGCGCTCCTCAGTATTCGATTATTGCTCGACGGCAATCGGTGAGGCATTTATGAATTCCACTAGGTTACGTAAAGTGGGATTTTGTAACCCGATGGCATCCATATAGCTATTCTCCCACTTGGTGGCCTAGAGGAATCCTCCTATATACCACCGCCATTCGGGTAAAATGTGGCATAACCGACAATGGCCATATAGGCGCTTCATTCATAGCCATCATGAGAGAAGATCCAGGACCCTCAAAAGACAAAAACTCTTCACTGTCCTCATCTCGGGTAGGAATATCCACCTAGCTATGTATTCCACGAGAGACGGAACTAAGCTGCGCGTGGAATACTATATATCGTGGATTTTCGGAAAATGGGTAATTCTAGCAAGCGAGTAAGAATTCCGCCATGCGAATTCTCCTATTAGTGGAAGTGTAACATGGGGTATATCCGCCATCGCACATTTAACAAGGAATTAGTATTCTGATTAAATGTAAGACAAGAAAGTAATTTTGGAAGAAAAGATTCTAGCGAAATTAAAAATAGGAAAGAGTTATTAACAAGTATCGCATAACCAAAAGAGGAGTTTCATGCATATAAAGAATAGGCAGGTAAGATGTCCTAATTCAAAATTTTAGTTTGTTTGAAACCTAATGTCAAGTTTTAGGTCTTTATTACTCCCTGGACTACCCTAGGTTTCCTACTATCAACATGGCTCGATACCAACTTGTAGAGGCCCCATTTTTGATAAATCAATACCAAAATGGATACCATGTGCATCTGATACTAGTCCCATGATCGGTAGCTAATACGCACAAATACAAATTGTTATCACAATCATACACAAACTTTATTACACAATGAAGTAAGATTACATATTATTTTTACAATACCAAAAGTAAAACTGCAGTGGAGACAACATCCCGTAGTGTGCCTTTTAACCCATTGTCCCACGAGCAACCGACAAGGAAAATCCTTAGAAATAGTCATCGTTAAATTCCCGTATCCTGCATCAACGTAAGATTAAGTGGGAAATCATTTCTTCACCTAAAAATATCAACGATGGCAAGTTGAGTACTTACGCACTCGCAAGACTTATGCAAGACCTAAAATACATGCGAGCCATTTCAAAGAAAGGCTATTAAGGTTAATTTGCACAAAGCGGTTTGAAATGTAAATCTGAGAATATTAGATTGCAAAATGAAATTTAAATAAAAGCAATTTAATATTAAAAGTGATAGAATGTAAGCATCAATAAATTACGAATGTTTGGGTATCTGATCATACTTAAAATCATTTCTTTCCGCACACAGTGAAATGACCAACACGTGGTAGAAACCACTTTTAGGAAAATAAGCAAAACAACTAACTATGTGATGACTTTACAAGTGTCCATGATCATGACGCGCTAATCGATTAGTTTTTACTCTGCAGAGGTATCTGACTTTCCCACAAGACATGGTGACTCTTTGAGCAATCGATATTTGCACACCGCCTTTGGTGTGCGCAGAGAGTCATGTTATAACTTTACATTATTTAAACCTAACTTTGCACCAAAGACGATGACGACAAACCCATTTTGTGGAGTAAGAACTCGAGCATAGAAATGATGGAACTACCCACAATATGGCGTACATCGTTATATTGGTAGACGTTTAATCCATGATCACCTCGGTGTGGGCGTCCGTCGAGCAATTCATTAAGAAACATTTCGTACTACTCCGGCCTTCCAAGTGCAAAGCTAGTTTTAAACAACTTAATAAGTTAGAGCTGTCCCATACCAAAGACTTGTGGTTGTATGAATTTTCTTGGCCGAAAACAACTCATAGTTCGGTCCTTAATCCGACACGGGCAATAATCTCCACCCTATTCTACGTGCAAAACATGCACACACGGCTATTGCCAATAATTGCCCGCATCTAAATCATAGTTTTATTTTCATTTTCCAACCAAATACCAACCACAAAAATGGTCATACCCATTTAAATGTTATATCCAAAGTCTTTAATCATTTCACGATTTTAACTCATTTAGCTTTGGCTAAGCATTTCACTAAATGTGAGTAACCAGATTGACATTAAATATTGTCTAAGCTAATCTAGGGTTTTCAAGGTTTTCAATTTCCTACTTATCAAGGAAGTTCTATAAGTCTCTTGGTACAATTACCATTACTCAAATATAGCGGACTTTAATAAAATAAAGTATGCGATAAAACACTTAATGAAAACATTTATAAACTGGGATCAATATGATCAAAGGGGTTTGCTTGCCTTGTTGATTTTCCTCGACTTGAACTCACGGTCGTCGAATGTACCGGTTAAATCGGGTTCTACACGTCGTGGCGACATAGAATAAATACCAAATTTCAATAAGGCCAAAAAGAAATCAGATGGAAATATTCAAATAAAATAATTTCATAATTTCAGGAATGGTTACATGAGTTATTTGTTTTCTTTTGCAATTTAAAGATTTGATCTATTTAAACCATTATTGCATTATTTTCTACTTATTTTATAACTTAGATTTTTCTTATAACACACCTAAGTATTTTTACAGATTCTAGTTCCTGAGATTACAAGGATTCTAATAAAATTTATTTTACTAATTTTGGAGGTTATTTGCAAAATTTCCATGAATGGCATATTTCTAACCTTTACTTTGAATTTAAATTGAATTTCAAATAAAATTCAATTCTGAAATATTTTTGCATATTCTGAATCTACTGGATTTTAGATGAATTTAGAATTTTATTTCATCAAATTTGGTTAAATGATTTGAAAGATATGGCTAAATGAATATCTAGGTTTTGATTAAATACTAAAAATCGAAGATTGCGAAAATGGAAAGTACGCTTTGCGCGGAAACGCGCTTTCCATTTCGGCGGAACTGCGCTTGAGGCAAGCGACAAGCCGGGCCCATCGGTCGGCTGGCCGATCTGCGTACTGCTGGCCGACGCTATGTGCTCACATGTGATCGCTGCGGCGCTGCGCCGCCGACAGTGAAGTCCGCATGTCGTGGCCGTGGCCTCAAGACGCTGTGCCGACAGTGGGCCGCTTGGCGGTGACCAGAGCAGATCGCGGCAAGACGAGCTCGCCGCGGCGGCAAGCTGGCCGGAATCACGGAATGGGTTCGGATTCATGCTCGGCAGACACATGCGCATCTTTGGGTGGTGGCGCTTGGCGAGAGATGGCCGGGAGGCGCTCGCCACCGAGAGGGGCGGCGAGCTCACGGCTCACCGGCGTTCTCGCAAAACGAGACCTTCCCGAGCTTGAAGATCACTACCAAAAGCATCGGTGGACTTCAAGGATCCCATTTATGGGTTTAGTTCAAAGAATGAGCGGCGGAATAGAGGTCTCACCGTGCGTGGTGGCGGCGGAAGAAGAACACGGCGAAGGAGCTTGCCGGGAAGAATGGGTTTCGTAGGGCTCGGGATAAGTTCTGGAGGCTCTAGGATGCTTCAGTAGAAGGAATTGGATTGGAATGGGTCGAGCGGAGGATTGCAGTTTTGACCTCTTTGTGGTTTTTGTGTCGCCGGAGAAGACGACCAAAGCAGGCGGAATGGGTTTGCAGAGGCACGGCTAGGTCTACGCGAACGCGAGAGGGTTTATATAGGAGAGAAAGGCGGTTTCTGGCGCGCGGTGAGAGAAAAACCGAGAGGCGACGCGGCTCGGAGAGAGCGAGAGAGAGAGAGGAGAAGAAGACGGCGTTGGGTCGCTGACGCGGGGGCGAGCTGGCAGCGGCTGTTGGCTGAGGTGTCTCACCGACAGCCCGGGCCCACATGTCGCCGAGCGAAAAGAACTCGAGAAGCCTCACGACCGAACGGGATTTCAACGGAAATTTCAACGTTCAAACGGGCACGAAAAATTATGAAATTTTACCATAGGTCGGCAAGGATATTACCAGCCTCCTGAAAAATTTCGACATTTTATGATGCATGATTATTTTATAAAATTCTGACATTGCAACAGTTCTTGCATTGCCTATTCTGTTTTTATTTTAATTTGCGATTTAAATGAAGTTATTATTTTACAAAACTTTTTATGATGATTTAAAATGACATTCTACATCTTCTGTAAAAATTAAAGATTTTAATTATTATTATTTAATTTTTAAAATTCTGACATTACTGTTTTCCGATTATTTATTCACTGTTTTCGAATTTTAAAATTATAAAATTATTTAGTAAATTCTTAATATTTTTGTAAGGACCGAATCCATTGATTGAACCCAATCGTTTCTTGCACTATTCCTGGGATCAACGCTAGTGCACACGCTTAACATTGGTACATATCACATCATACACAACGATAATAGAATAATAGTTCATTTATTGATCTAACTAAATGTATGATCTTATGACCAACTTACATTATTAAGCCACCGCAGGCAAGACTGAAAATATAAGCTAATAATTAAGCAATGAAAGTAGAAACGTAGGTAGCTCATCACCACCACAGCAACCGACAAGGCTCGGACCTAATGACTCGTGTCTTCTTGGACTTCATCTTCCAACACGGTGTAGATTCTTCAGCTGTTGATTATTGTTGTTTGGCAAGGGTGAGTACTTAAAGCACTCAACAAGTTGTGCATGAATGCAATTCCATGTATCTATATGCAAGGCTTATTCCAATGGATAGGCTATCATGGCTATTTTGCAATAAGCGACATTTATGAACGAATCTGATATATAGATTGTAAAGGATGTAAAACAAATAACGATAATAAATAAATTCAGTATTTCTCAAGTAAACCAAGTTTCCAATCCTAAGTTAAATTTCCATCTTCCACATGGCATTCCGCCATCCCAACCAAGTTGTCCAATTAATTAAGCTAACCCTTAATCAGTAATTCCCGAGCATTGCTCAATACCGCGAGCACGGCTATCCGAATAGTTTCACACTCTGCAGAGGTTATGCACTTTACCCACGTGATACAACCAAACACCACAAAGGCGAGAGATTATAACAAAGCCTTTACAATGCTCTATCTTAACCCGATACTACCGCTAAGGTTTCAACACTCTGGCGGTCTCAGAAACCACATCCGGGGCCCCCTCTTGCGCCATGTGAATTACACCTGACCGGGAACTCACACCGACCACGATAGTATCAAAATTAAGACTTTGCAAATTACTCATTAGGTGGCCCATACCGACATGTGGTTGCATGATTGACTCGAGTCAAAGGCTTGCAAGGTTAAGTCCTTAGTGTGATCAAGGCAAGACATCCACATACCATCGCCCATCGGCCCACCTTGGCCTCCTCGCTTGCCACTTGCCCCAATCTAAGTTATCATCACCCGGTTGATTACCAAGCACCACGTGCCATCAACAATTCAACATCGTTGCGTGACATGACTCGCCACAACAACTCAATCTCATCGTGTGATCCCACATGACACACAAGTTCATAACATTGTTCCATATTCCGTTAATCAAAATTAATTAACAATGATTACGACACATGTGATGGCGTGGCATGGCTAAGCAACTAATACGAACTAAACCTCCAATGTTGATTATAATTATTAACCAACTATATTAAACCAATCTAAGGTGACAATGGATCATGGCATACAATGACAAGGTAGGGTATAGATCAATCTGGTATTTTAGCTAAGCCCAAACTAATTTGAAACAATTGTATATTTGAAATATATGCAATAGCGTAAATCAAACATAGCAATTTTATAAACATGGGTTCAACATGATCAAAGCACAACTTGCCTTGGAATAGGTCCTGATCTTGATCTGAAGATTGCTCTTGGGTTGC
This sequence comes from Otatea glauca, assembly GCA_036346275.1. Taxonomy (NCBI): domain Eukaryota; kingdom Viridiplantae; phylum Streptophyta; class Magnoliopsida; order Poales; family Poaceae; genus Otatea; species Otatea glauca. The sequence goes on from CM070729.1 coordinate 5,451,165, forward strand.
TTGATCTTCCTCCAAGCGTCGCACAATTCAACGTCTCACGCGCGCATCAGAAGAGAAAAGCAAATAAATGCCAAAACAGAGAGCAATTGAACTCCAAAAATCAATTAAAATTCACCATTAAATAGATCTCAATTTTACAAATTTTTAGAAACTGGAATCACTCAATTCAGAGTTACGATGCAAAAGATATAGCCTTTTGAAGTTTGAAATAAATATCAAATCGTAAAATCGTAAATTCGAATTTAACAGATTTATTTTTATACGAAAAATCGATTTATGACGTCAGCGTGACCTCATGATGACGTCATCATCACCGAATTTCCAATCGGATTATTTTTCCAATTGAAAATATGATTATGACGCCAAGCATGACGCCGCCGTGACATCGCATTTGGGTCGAGCCAATCGAACTCGACCGCGTGGCCTCGGCGCATGACACGGGTCCACAGACCTCCTACCGTCCACCGTGAACGGCGCCGCGACGACGCTCGGTGCTCGCGCCTCCACGCGCGGCAAGACCGATTCGGCAGCGCGGCGGCGCCATCTCGATGCATTCGAGATCTCATCAGGCGTCACGATCGAAGCACCGCGGCAAGATGCGAACCGCGGATTAAAATCTAACGGACCGCGATGCGAGGGCTTACGAATCACGAGAGACCACGCGCTGGATCGGAGACGTTGAGCGATGATCCGACGGTCCAAATCTCTCTCCGCGCAAATGGCGCCGCCGAGACGAGATCCACCGGCGATGAAGACGACGATCCTCCACACGGCGCTCCGGCGAAGCTGCGGACGGCAGACCTTGCGCTCGCTGCGGTGCGGGACAAGGACCTCAATGCACCCGTCGGTTCCTTAAATAAGCGGACGGAGGAGCGTGCGGCGGCGGCGGACGGACCGAGTCCATCGGCGACACGCGGCCTTGGCGGAGGAGTTCAAACGGAGGCGACAACCAAGAACCTCCGATTGCCAACGAACGGCCCGGAGCGCGACCGACGCGGCACGATCGATCATCCAACTCCGAAACGACGGATGAGATCTCCTCTTACTCTAAACGCATCGGCTTAATCGGCGCCGCTGATCTTGATCCTACGGTCCTCTGCGCTAGGGTTTAGGTTTTACGCGATTGCTTCGACCGCTTGGATTCAAGATCAGCGGTTGGCTAAGCTTCTAGAAGCTGGCTTCGTGGCTGCGCTGCAGCGGGCCGCCTGCCACGAGTAGATGGGCTACGGCCGACATCTTTATTTAATTTGATTTTAAAAGATTTCTTATTTAAAATAATTACAAAAATTCATTTTATTTGTTTTAGACAATAAAATAATCGGAAAAATCCAAGAAAAATCTCAAAAATACTTTGAGACATTCGGACTCAAATAAAATATTTTTGGCAAAACTTTATTTTAACTTGGCACAGATTTAAATACTTTTGATAAAAAGCAATAAACTTGAAATAACATTTAATTCCAATAAATCTAAAAATCCAAATAAATTCGAGTAAAATCACAAATGCACATTTAAGCAATAAAATAATATTTGGAAGATTTTGGGATGTTACAAACCTCCTTAATGAATCTCGGCAGAGATT